>OY365807.1:38602301-38767301 GCA_959347315.1 Bimastos eiseni | reverse complement strand
CAATTGCCTAATTAGATTATCCGAGTGAATAGACAGTCTTTAGCCAAGATAAAAAGCCGGGCCGTCACTCAGTGCTCGCTCGGGTTCAACAAGGCGCCCCAACTGTCATTTATCTTGCGCTAGTTTCTGTCATCCAGCGCAGTTACGTGAGCCATCAGACGGTCGGTCGGTCGCTGTGAACGTGTAAGGCTCGGCTACTGGCGGCAATTTCGCTCGCGAAAGAGACTCGACTGAAAATTAAGATAACTGCTTTCGGCATAAGCCTCGTGATTAAGCGAGATCTCGCTAGACTACATTATACTACCTACTCCTTCTCCTCCTTTTCAGTTTTATTAATAAGAGCTCGGACGAGGAACGGGTGATAAACAAAGCATTTCTGGTATTTTATTAATAACGAACTTGAAGGAAGAACTGCTTGTTAGGCAACACTGCATTAGTTGGTGTGTTGCTCTCTCTGCTCTGATGGCTTTTTGAAGCTTTGCATCATAACAAAGAACGTTTTAAAACTTATTTCCTGCTTCAGAAAACAGGCTGACACTATTTTCTCGAGCATAATATTTTCTTTTGAAAAGTTTGCAACTTTTCGGCTATTAAAGGACTCTTCCAAGGAACTTATGGCATAAAGCGAAAATTCGAAAACTTGCTATAGATTCGGTCTGTATACATATTATAACTTATAATTGCACACACACACACACACACACCACACACACACACACCACACGTTCACACACACACAACTGTATACGTACATGTAAACTACTATTACTAAACAAACACTTTGAAAGAGAAAACATGCATGGATCAATATACGTCTATATATATTTCTATATTTTATGTTCACCAGTCATTTACCGGGTATACCATTCCACCACCTATATAGCTCCATTCCACCACATATATTGCTCCATTCCACCATCTATATCGGTATATTCCACCACCTATATCGCTCCATTCCACCACCTATATCGCTCCATTCCACCACTTATATCGCTATATTCCACCACCTATATCGCTCCATTCCACCACCTATATCGCTCCATTCCACCACCTATATCGCTATATTCCACCACCTATATCGCTCCATTCCAAGACCTATATAGCTCCATTCCACCACCTATATAGCTCCATTCCACCACCTATATCGCTCCATTCCACCACCTATATCGCTCCATTCCACCACCTATATCGCTCCATTCCACCACCTATATCGCTCCATTCCACCACCTATATCGCTCCATTCCACCACCTATATCGCTTCATTCCACCACCTATATCGCTCCATTCCACCACCTATATCGCTCCATTCCACCACCTATATCGCTCCATTCCACCACCTATATCGCTCCATTCCACCACCTATATCGCTCCATTCCACCACCTATATCGCTCCATTCCACCACCTATATCGCTATATTCCACCACCTATATCGCTCCATTCCACCACCTATATCGCTCCATTCCACCACCTATATCGCTCCATTCCACCACCTATATCGCTCCATTCCACCACCTATATCGCTCCATTCCACCACCTATATCGCTCCATTCCACCACCTATATCGCTTCATTCCACCACCTATATCGCTCCATTCCACCACCTATATCGCTCCATTCCACCACCTATATCGCTCCATTCCACCACCTATATCGCTCCATTCCACCACCTATATCGCTATATTCCACCACCTATGTCGCTCCATTCCAAGACCTATATAGCTCCATTCCACCACCTATATCGCTATATTCCACCACCTATATCGCTATATTCCACCACCTATGTCGCTCCATTCCAAGACCTATATCGCTCCATTCCACCACCTATATCGCTCCATTCCACCACCTATATCGCTCCATTCCACCACCTATATCGCTATATTCCACCACCTATATCGCTCCATTCCACCACCTATATCGCTCCATTCCACCACCTATATCGCTCCATTCCACCACCTATATCGCTCCATTCCACCACCTATATCGCTCCATTCCACCACCTATATCGCTTCATTCCACCACCTATATCGCTCCATTCCACCACCTATATCGCTCCATTCCACCACCTATATCGCTCCATTCCACCACCTATATCGCTCCATTCCACCACCTATATCGCTCCATTCCACCACCTATATCGCTCCATTCCACCACCTATATCGCTATATTCCACCACCTATATCGCTCCATTCCACCACCTATATCGCTCCATTCCACCACCTATATCGCTATATTCCACCACCTATATCGCTCATCATTATATCATTCTGTCTCCATGTAGTCTCTTCTAAAATCTCTTCTAAAACCGTATACTTTCGAATGAACTTATAAAAAGACTCTCCGTCTGCCTGCCTGCCTGCCTGCCTGCCTATCTGTCTGCCTGCCTGCCTGTCTGACTGCCTGCCTGCCTGCCTGCCTGCCTGCCTGCCTGTCTGACTGCCTGCCTGCCTGCCTGCCTGTCTGTCTGCCTGCCTGCCTATCTGTCTGCCTGCCTGCCTGCCTGTCTGTCTGCCTGCCTGCCTGCCTGCCTATCTGCCTGCCTGCCTGTCTGTCTGCCTGCCTGCCTATCTGTCTGCCTGCCTGCCTGCCTGCCTGTCTGACTGCCTGCCTGCCTGCCTGCCTGTCTGTCTGCCTGCCTGCCTATCTGTCTGCCTGCCTGCCTGCCTATCTGTCTGCCTGCCTGCCTGCCCGCCTGCTTATCTGTCTGCCTGCCTGCCTGCCTGATAATACATGATGATATATGTGTATAATATATATATATAGTAACAATTATATATATATATATATATATACATAATAGGCAGAACAATACACTTGGATCCAGTCGAGAAGTGCATCTGAAAGACTGTGGTCAAGGATAAGAATTGAGCGGAAACATATATATATAAAAAGCCAGGAATGAAATGAAGAGGGTGATGTATACATATGGACCAAGACAACTGAGAATACAGAGAGAGAGACGGAGACATACAGGTGAGATGTCATTTGTCATCACGAGATGGCCACCGCCTCCGCTCGTCCTTTGATGATGCCTCTGGTGTCAATTATCGTGATTGGGTTCTTAACATCTATTCAGCATCAGCTCAAACGTATATGCATATATACACATGTATGTATGCCCTATAATATACATAAAACACGCAGATATGTGTTAACATGTTATTGTGTCAACACATATATACAGATTTACGTATTAGATCGACCCTATGTATGGCTATGCAATTCAGAGCCTTCATCCATCTCCTTTTCCATCTGCATGCTCCTTCCTTCCAATATCCATCAAAGATGCTCATCGTCACTTCAACGGAAAGTCATCGACCATATTTAGCATAAGATTTTGTCCATAGCATTTATTTCGTGTGCTTCATATATTGATATCACTTATCTGAGTTTTGTCAAGTTTTCCATTTACAAGGTCGACAATTCCGAGGTTGACTTATATCAGAGGGTTGTTACTTAAAAGACAGCGCAACGACTTTACCCTCCACTGGAGCTATGATGGGAAGAGACGGTCGTTCAGATGAACTACCGGTTAAACCATTGATTTCCCTTTCGTTGAGCTGCAATTCGATGAAGAATCGAAATTTATTAAAGAATTCGATTAAGAATTTGGCGAAGAATGCAATAAAGAAATCCAGTGAATTATTCAATAAAAACTTGAGGGAAGAATTCAATAAAGCAGGGGTCCCCAAAGTGCGACCCTCGGGCCGCATGCGGCCCTCAAGCAGACCTAATGCGGCCCCCAGTCGAATTTTGAAAAATTATGCTTGTGTCCAATTTGACAAAAGCATCATTATTTTAATATTCATTTTAGCAACATTAAGCATTATGGAAAGTTTCTTAGGCCTACAACTTTATTGGACAATGTTAAATCGTTTATAAGAAAAGCTATAGAATGATTGCGAAACTAGCTGAAGAACGGAAATTTAGCTCATTTCCCGGCTGGTACAGAGATATCAATAAAAAACGTACATGTTCTGACAAATATTTTGAGATCATTGGCAGCCTTGTTATTTGAATTTGAATTTGAATTTACCCGACGTTTCTTTTACTTCATTTGTCACGGTCCACAGGGATAGGCTTACCATGCGAGTGTCGAAGTCCCAAAGCTTTTTCAGGCTTGAACAGTGAGCAGTCATTTTTCTCTTTTCCAGAATCCGTTTACTTATAAGCCAAGGATTGCGCCAATTGATTTCCAATTAGAACTGATCGACTTGCAGGAAAGTTCAGCGAAGAGAAGTGAACTTCAGTTCATGCACTAAGCTTGATGGAATTTTATTGAAAACCTCTCGGTTTTGGCTTATCCGACAGTTTGACAACATGCTAAGAGTGTCGCGTCACTTTCGGAACATCACAACAACAAGCTTTGAATCTCGATTTGGTAATATTTTATTGCTGAGAAACCTCAACTTCCCTAATCGCATGACGTTCATCCTAAGAAGTGGATTTAATTTTTGACAAATTCTAAGTTAAATTCTTAAAAAGCTTCCACTTTTAACTTTATTACAAATGGATTGACAAATAGCATTTTAGGTTAGAATAAAATTAACAAATAAATAAAATAAATATTATGAGTTACGATATTCTTATACATTTTCAATTTAAAATTAAAGCACTTCATTGCTGTTTATTTAACTTTATTATGTGCTCACACCTATAAGCCTTATGTTCAAAAGCTAAGCCTCAAAAGGCTTTGCGACTTCGGCACTCACATGGTTTCCTTGTAGCCCGCAAGCTCTCACTGTGTCACAAAAGTGCCCTCGGTATCAAAAACTTTGGTGACCTCTGCGATAAAGATTCAAAAGAAGCGTTTAACAAAGACACAAAGAAGGATTCAGCAAAGTATCGAGAGAGGCATTCAATAAAGAAATTAAGCGAAGAATTCAATCCGAAATTCAGTGCAAGATGAAAATGAAATTCAGCAAAGAATTCACTGAGTTGCTGCAATGCTGCATGAGTGAAATAGGTAACATTCAATGCAAATATTGCATTTAGGATGTTATTTTCAGCAATATGAGAGGAACTTCAACAGAAAGTTGAGCGACCAGTGGTCAGTTCAGTGAGCAGTGGCCAATTCAGTGAGCAATGGCCAGTTCAGTGAGTTGTGGTCAGTGCAGTGAGTTGTGGTCAATGTAGAGTTCAAGGAGCCAAACAAAGTGCAACTTGTGAATGACTTGATCTATGTACCGAGTATGCCTGATTCCGACTCTATATAGAGTCTATAGGCTGATGAAAATGTATACAGACAAGTGCATTTTGAGTATGTCTTTATATTGTAAATAGACATATTGCAAACGCTCTATAGCCTTGTTTCTCTTCAAGTGTATAATAATCGTGCGTAACTATGAGCGCACGTGACCAGAGAACGACTGCAGTATATATATATAGACAGATGGATTATCATGCGTTGCTTGTCCAGCACTCCTGCGTGCGCTTCAGTCGATCAAGTCAACCACTGACCCTTGACCCTTGTCAGTCCATCCGCCGGATGTCGCATACAACCGTGTATCTGCATGTCTGTCCATTCCTTGTCTGTCTCTCTGGCTGTCTGTCTGTCTCTCTGTCTGGCTATCGTTCGTCCTGTCGTCCATTCTAGTGCGTTTAATTTGCCTCTGTTTGCCTTCAGCTGCGCTTATAAGCCGATCCACGAATTCACTTTCCACGAATTCACTTAGCATCTATAATCATCAGCAGCACCAACGGCAACTGCTGCATCCTCTTGCTGATCTTGCCCTCTTCCTCATCATCTTCCGCATTAACTTCTGGTCTCTTTGTCATATTTGCACTTCTCGCCATTTATAGATTTATCATCTTCTTATTTATTTTGCCTTCATCTTGCTCTCTTTTCGTTTTCACCTCCTCGTATTCTTCTCTTTCTTTCCTCGTTGTTCTTCTTATTCTTCTTGATGTCGTTCTTCTTCTTGCTTTTGCTCTTCTTTTTCCTATTCTTCTTACTTTTTCTGTTCTTATTGTTCTTCTTCTTGCTTTATATCTAATTGCTTCATTTCTTCTTTTTCTTCACATTGGTCTATTCTATTCTTGTCTTCTTCCTTATCTTTATCTATAGAAGAAGAAGAACAGTCCCTTGAGCTAGCCCTAATGCAATCATGGGTAGGAACTATAGGAAGGTCAGCGACATAGTTTTCTTAGCCTCGGCACATCAGGGCTGGCACTGGCCAGTCCCTCTTCCACGCCGTCTCATCTTTCCACCTATACATATAATAGCGCGATGTACTAATTATAGCTGAGATTTATCTAATAATTATCATTCTTTTCTTTGTCTTTTCGTCTTTTGTCCTTTGCTTCATCTTCATTATTGTGTTCTCTGTTTCGTTGTGTTTTCTTCTTTTTCGTCTTGTATATATATTTTATGTTGACTTCTCGCCATCTGCTTACTCTGCACCGTGCACTAGACCTCTATATATAATCCATTTCCATTTCTTCGTTGCTGTATGGTTCCTCCATCTTATTCTGCAATCGCTGATTTGTTCAAAAGAAACTTTAAATTGTTGTATGACTTCCTGCTAAATGGATGAATCGACTTATAATACGTGTCGTTCTCTTTCCACGAATGTCGTCTTTCACCTTCTCTTCTTAATAGCGACGTGACCCCTATTCTTCCTTTCGTTTCTCTCGGTCCTCTTCTCAATCACTAGATCTGAATCTGCATCATTTCAATTTTTTCCTTTTCGTTTTCTCTCTCGTAATCTCATCCCTCTTTCCCTACTTTTAAAGGCTTGTATCTACTTCCCTCTATTCCCTATTTTTTCTCTTTATCTCTGTATGCATTATTTCTTAATATTTCTTGGTATAGCCTTATCCCCATTATGCTCCTCCTCATCCTCTTCATCCTCCTTCTCCTCTGCTCTGTATATAGGTGTAATTCATATGTCTGTTGACACTGGTGGCGTTGTAAGATCACACTGATCACCGACTGTGACTATAATGCAGAAAGCACGGAAGAGGACCAAAGAATGAGATAAAAAGGAAAAGACAAGGAGGGGAGGAGGAGGAGACAGCAGGACAAAGGGAGGACGGTCAACGAGACAACGAGGAACAGAAGAGGGGAAAAAAGAAGCTATACAAATGAAGTACTGTAAAGAAGATAATACGGAGGATAAAAGTAGTGGAGGACGCAGAGACGATGACGACGATGGAAAAGAAGATATATGACGATAGTTGGGAAGATGGAAAAGAGAAGAACGATAAGGAAAATGAGAGATAAGAAGAGAGACAGACAGACAGAGAGACAAACAGACAGAGACAGACAGAGAGACAGACACAGACAGAGAGAGACACAGCGAGACACAGACAGAGAGAGAGAGAGAGAGAGAGACGATGGTTGGGGTGATGCACCGCAGCCGTATTGAAGCCATTATAAATATACAGTTATATAATTGCATGTGCAATTATATCTAGGTGCCGTGCTTCAACAGCAGGAACATAAGCGATATAACGTATCGTTTGGCTGATCTTATACGTTGCATTGCATATGTATGTGTACATAGGGTTTCTCAATAAAAATATCCCTGCATGGGGCAATTTGCGATTAAGCTACAAGTCAATGTGTCAATGGAAACGTTTATAACAAAATCCATGAAGTTTTCGATAGAAATACTCCATTGCTTCAAACATCACAGCTGCTTGAATATTCTGCAGGGAACCTATACCGTATTTTGCGTAAAATTCTGTACTGTATTTATAAAAAAATAGCACGTTAAGGTGGACACTTACGCGTTATTGCACTGTCAAAACGATAGCATCACCTTTCATTATATATATATGTATTCAGAAATATGCTAAACAGTTTATCTCAGCCAATGCTCGAAGTGTTCACCTCTAGCTTTCACACAAGCTCGATGTCTTTCTATAAGGATTAGTAGAGCTCTGTAGCCTTTTTGTTGTTATAATAGTTGAGTTCTGCGGCAGCTAGTCCCATGGCATATCAACTCCAAAATGTTGTTCGGCTTCGGGACAATGGAAGAAACTGTTTTGTCGTCTGCCAGCGTCTGTGCTAACAGAATTTTGTTCACGGATGAAAATGATTTTACATGAGCCACCAGAACGACACCGTCTGATCTGTCGGCAAAAAGCGCAATGTTCAGGAAAGTTCCTTAATAGTCGAGGGAGAGCCATGTTTGCCAAGTTATAGTTACTCCTGGCATGCATATGTGTGTAGTGGTAGCATATATGTATGCTGAATATGGCATAATAGAGTCAATAGATATCAAACTTTACGTTGAAGCTCTGTTACCTTGACTCAACGAAAATTGCAAGTGCATGCATGTGTTTTATTTTCAAGCAGAATTGCGCAAAGTTGAATCAAGACTGTATTGCCATCAACCTCAATTAATTCATTGCTTAACTCGATTGGTCCTCACACTTACCTAATTTTAACTCTTATCACGTTTGGGTATACTCTAATTGAGCATAACTAGACATAATCAAGACATTTCATCTAAAGTCGAAGAACACTGACGAGCTGAAAAATGTCTTGCAGTTAATACGGGACCAGCTGCCACAGATATAGCGCTTCGAACATGCTTAGAGATAAAAGGTGTAACAGATTTCTGACTTGGCAATGAATGGTAATCTTATTAGACGCTGAAAATAAATTAGAAGTGACTCTCCATTTATACTTGAGTTATTTTGTTGGAACAGAATTTTCGAACAGCTGCAATTTCTGAGGCAGCGAAACATTGTTTAACGACATTTTCAGGAATTGTCGAAAAGTCATCATTTGTAAATAGGGCATACTGGAAATCTTGTAGAAAACTCTCAACTGGCTGCGGATAAATTGCATTCCATTCGGTTGGACATTTTGTTTCAGCCACCCTGTATATATCGATTTAGATCAATCATATCTGTTGATGTAAAAATTATTAAAGCCCTCGTCAACTGAACTGTATATATGGGCCTATGTTTATATCTTCATTTATATATACGTACATGCTAATGTGGAAACATTTGTATGCGCATGTTACATATATATTATATATTATGTATATATATATATTATATATATAGTGAGGTCTGACACGGCAACTGAATGTTGACTTAGGGCAGATGGACTCATAGCCGGAGGCAGGCGGCGTAAAGCCCCTGACGCCGATCAAAGCCCGTCCCAGGATGCCAGGCGGCAGCGTCGCTGGCAACAATGGCTCCCAATTATGTTCAACACTCGCTTCACTTCCGACTGTACACACAACCGCACTTCTCACTTATGCATTTCTCTCTCTCTCTCTCTCTCTCTCTCTGTCTCTGTCTCTCTCTTTCTCTGTCTCTCTCTCTCTCTGTCTCTCTCTCTCTCTCTCTCTCTGTGTCTCTCTCTCTCTCTCTCTCTGCCACATCGGACGGTCATCCACTGTAGGCTTGCTTACTTACATAATTGTCTGGAGCCAAATGAACCGACTGTGGCTGGCGTAGGCAAGAGAAATGGAAAGAGGAGAAGGAGAAGAACGGGAGGAGAAGGAGGGGGAGGAAGAGGAGATGGAAGGGGAAGAGAGGGATGGACAGAACCTGAAATGGGGCAATAGCAGTATCTATGACCTGCTGGGAAAATGCATCAAATCTAGGATTTCTGAAACAAATATGCTAAGAGTATCCTTGATGATATTTGAAACAAATTAGCAATATTCTTTTACATTATTCTGCCCCCCCTCCTATAGGGCAGGCCCATACACGATCATAAAGCTAAGTGTCCAAAGATTGCATCGATAACTGTGTTTCCTAGAAAATCGTTATCGAAATAAATAGCCGGATATTTTAAATCCACAGCCGGGTATTCTGAAACCACAGCTACAAATGGTAGGCATGGCAACAATTAATGCTTAGTTAATGTGTTATGTAGTGAGTCAAGCAATGTTAGATGCAGTGAGGTGAGCAATCCGCACCAGAAACAGGAGGCTCCTCAATTCATTCTCCAACAGACCCTTCATTAAAAATTGATGCATTACCTGTGATTGAAAGATCGGTACACCGTCAAAAGCGCCCGGTACAATTGCGCCCAGACAAATGCGCCCCACATATAATTCTGTTTAATTCTATAATTAATAATAATAATACATTATGCACATAATTCTATATATGCTTAGTTATTTTGCTGATATCTTTATCAATACAGCTTCTGTTCAAACAGACTTCTTTTCAACAATCCATCTTCCATTTAAGCACAATTACTTGCATCAATCCAACTTCCATTTAACCCTAAAAATGAATAATTTTCATCAATGCAAATTCTATTTCAGCTTGTTCTGTGTGATAAGGGCTGTATAAAAATCTCTGCCTCTTCATCCATTCGATGTTCTGCTCTTAAAAGTCTCTCGTTCTTAAATAAACCCACTGTAGCAATTGCTTTGCCTCTCTCTCGTTTATCTCCATGGCGCACTAACATTTCACACAACTGTGATTTCACCAAGAATACATTGCACACACATTAGGCCTATGTATTGTATTTAAATAATACTAATAAATTAAAATAGTCAATTTAATTCGCTCTCTAACCATAATGGACATGAGTGTTTATAGGTCACGAGATAGTTTTGGGACGCTAATGTCGGGTTGCTTTTGCCGGTCGTTTTTTGGCGCATATGTCGGGGCGCATGTGTCGGGGCGCAATTGTCGGGGCGCATTTGTCCGGGGCGTTTTTGACGGGCCACGGAAAAATCTCTGCCTCTTCATCCATTCGATGTTCTGCTCTTAAAAGTCTCTCGTTCTTAAATAAACCCACTGTAGCAATTGCTTTGCCTCTCTCTCGTTTATCTCCATGGCAACCGTACTCGGATCCTCAACGGACATCGATCTCTGGACAACCCTTCTGATACTACATACGCAGTGCTCGCAAATAAGCTAGTGCCCTTGCTTCGCTTACAGTAGCGCTGTTCGAATATGGAGCTGACGAAGACAGACCTAAGAAGATTATATTATATGCAAATGATCTAACGCTAAACTCCAAAAGTGAATTGTCTGTCTGCCTTCCTGCCTGTGTACACCGTGCCTGCTTGTCTATCCATCTGTTTTTATGCCTGCCTATCTGCCTGTATGTTTATCTGTCTATCTATCTATCTATCTATCTATCTATCTATCTATCTATCTATCTATCTATCTATCTATCTATCTATCTATCTATCTATCTATCTATCTATCTATCTATCTATCTATCTATCTATCTATCTATCTATCTATCTATCTATCTATCTATCTATCTATCTATCTATCTATCTATCTATCTGTATGTCTATCTATCTGTCTGTCGGTCTGTTTGTCAATCTGTCTGTCTGCCTGCCTGCCTGCCTGAGTGATGTCATCTCTACTCGATTAGGCGTCCCTCTGTACCTTCCCTCCGCTCCTTCCTGCTAAGTGCCACTGGTCGGTTGGTCGGTCTGTCAGAAGCGAATGCATCGGCGCCGTTCAATTCGTCGGTTGCTGAGACAGGTGATTGGTGCCAAAAGCATCGCCGTCTCCATCCAGTTCCACGAACATCCAACGCCTCCTTCCATTAGTACCCGACAGACTGCGAAGAACGGTCGCCACTTCCAGTGTCCCATGCAACACCCTATATACACACCACGCAGCTCTCTATCATCGCAATATATACGACAAATAATGCATATAATACTTTTAATATTATATATATATATATCTGTAGCCATATAGCGATAATACAGAGTATATATATACATATATTCATATATATATGATATATATATGTAACGATGTGGAGATGCTTATCGACGTAGGCCAATGCATGTATACATATACAATTATTTATGTGTACATTTTGTGTATATAGTATACGTATCCACGCTTACGCATCTTAACGATACACATGTTTCACGCTCTTTCCGTCTATATTCTAACGCAGGATGTTTATATACAATGAAAGCATGGTGTACTTAGCGCGCTATATAAAGTCAACACCAAGGCACACATTTTTATGCATATGTAACAGGCATATTTATAATATATCATGCTTGATGCATGTAATGAAATTATGAGGCTCATTTATGAAGCTAAATATCTTCTCGCGTGTTGACTCAACATACATTTCGCAGATTTTTCTGCAAGAAGGCGAAGGGCCAATCGACAACATTGACAAAAATATTATATATTATAATATTCAAACTATCCCAATAAGAATATACTGCACCACATGTTATATGTATGCATTAGCAGTAATGGCAATGAATGTCATGCGCGACTTAAAATTAGTTCTTCTTGCGTTGACCCGAGCGAGTGAAGTCATCGTTGTGGTTGAGTGACGTCATCGTTGTGGTTGAGTGACGTCATCGTTGTGGTTGAGTGACGTCATCGATGTGGTTGAGCGACGTCATCGTTGCGGTTGAGTGACGTCATCTTGTTGTGGTTGCAGTGGCTGTTCCGAAGTGCACCGGATGTGCGGAGCCGATCTTCGACCGCTTCATCCTGAAAGTGCAGGAGAGGTCGTGGCACTCCAAGTGCCTCAAGTGCTCCGATTGCCAGGCGCATCTCAGCGACAAGTGCTTCTCCAAGGGAGAACACGTCTACTGCAAGGACGACTTCTTCCGGTATAGCTACTTAACACCAACCTCAACATCAACACCTCATACATTTCATTCGTTTCATTCGATCATTCGATTGTTCCTTTATTTCTTCTTCTTTTCTTTCCTTCCTTCCTCCTAACCTTAAGTTCGTTCCATCTTGATTTCCTTTCCCGCTTACATGTCGTCTTAATAATCTCCAACGACCACTGCAAATCGTACAATTATGGAACGAACAACAAAAGTGATAGTAATAGTAGTGGTGGTAGTAGTAGTAGTAGTAGTAGTAGTAGTAGTAGTAGTAGTAGTAGTAGTAGTAGTAGTAATAATAATAATAATAATAATAATAATAATAATAATAATAATAATAATAATAATAATAATAATAATAATAATAATGATGATGATTTTCGTATAATTTCAAACTGACAGACCACAGTATGATTACAAGTACGGTAAGAGCGAATGATAACAAATTTTTACAGGAGTCGTATTGAACTGTCGGCAGCCATGCAAGGCGTCATTTACGTTATATATCTAATCTAACCAAAGCCGCCTTCAATCGAGAGAAGGACTAAAGTCAACATCACGTAGGATACGGGAATTGAACTGAGTTCATCAACTCTGCACGCCAGTGTCCTTTCCATGACTCACTGTTTTGTACGGACTCCCACGAACTGATAGCAATGGACAATTCCATGGCTGCTGCACTGTGCAGATTAACTTTTTAATTTTGCTATGGATGCAGAGTAGATAGCAGCTGGAGTTTTTCTCTATGTGAATTTTTTAGAAGCTATTGGAGATAGCAGAAACTCATTGAATTGTCCAGCAAGCATTACATGCAGATTGCAGAAATATATCAAACTCTTCAAATTATTATACGATAAGTCGGATCGTGCAGATTGGCGCCCCTTACGTTGGCTTCTGTTATATGTTGCAGTCGGTTTGGTACGAAGTGTGCTGGGTGTGAGCAGGGCATTCCACCGACGCAGGTCGTCCGAAGGGCGCAGGACTACGTCTACCACCTGGAATGCTTCGCCTGTTCCATGTGTAGTCGACAGCTGAACACAGGAGACGAGTTCTATCTGATGGACGACAAGAAACTCGTCTGTAAGGCAGACTACGAAACGGCCAAAACCAGAGGTAGACCCACTCCATCTACATCTATCTCATGATAAATGACTCTATCTATTTACTGGTATAGGCTTTTCAGTGTATGAAATGTGTGTGTATGTGTGTGTGTCTGGGTGCGTGTCTGTGTGTGTCTGTGTGTGTGTCTGTGTGTGTGTATACTATATGTTTGTTTCTGTTGACAATATAATTATATATATATATATATATATGTATGCTTTATGTGTATATGAATGTTATTATGAGCGCATACATGAATGTGTGCATAATATATGCATGTATTCTTTATGTATGTGCACATGTGTGTGTATGTAAGTAGACCATGCATGTGCGAATGAATGAATCCATGCAGTGTATATGTACATGTGCGTATGTATTGCAGCCCAGAATCGACTTTTGTATGGAGTTGGTAAGGAATAGAGAAACGTGTATACGTCGGGGGATTCAACATGTAATGCAAAGTACAAAGTAAACTAATACGACATCCACGGAGGTCAACGAAGCAAAAGATTTTGCGTATAGTCATTACTCAGTCTGCTTTACATTTCGAGTCGTAGAGAGGAAGTAGTAAAGGCTGCTAAATGCCAGTGGGTTTAACAATACACTCTTTTAACTATAATGTTTCTAAATTTCCACTAGAAGCTGGTGGTTATTTGATGTTTCTTCGTCGTGGAAGCCAAATGCGTTACAGATGGCAGGAGCAGAGAGACTGAGATTGGAGAGAGAGTCTTTCAGAGGGTATCTTAGTAACACTGGGTTGATATATCTGTCTGTTTGAATCCCGCAGAATTCGACATAGACAACGCCAATAAACGTCCACGCACAACAATAACGGCCAAACAATTGGAGGCGCTGAAGCGAGCCTACAACGAAAGCCCGAAGCCCGCGCGACACGTCAGGGAGCAGTTGAGCGCCGAGACGGGGCTCGACATGAGGGTCGTCCAGGTCTGGTTTCAGAACCGACGAGCAAAGGAGAAGCGCCTGAAGAAGGACGCCGGTCGACAGCGATGGAGTCCTTACTTTCGGACGATGAAGTCCGACCGACCAAACGACGCAGACGATCGCAACTCAGTCGACGAACACTCCAACATCAACATGGACGCCTTCGCTAGTACGCTCAATTACATCATCTTTTCATCATTATAGCCTATATTAGGCCTAAATACACCAGGGATAGGCTAAACAAGGACGAATGAGTTGTTGTTATGTGGCTTATGCCAAATCGCCTACTGTCGTACTGAGGGGGCAAGAGGGGCTAAACTGCCCCGTGCGGCACTTGTCCTAGGATGGAATTTTCAGTAAAAAATAAATAAAAAATTATTGTTGTATAACTTGCATTCAACAATAGACGAATGAGTTGTCGATTCTTGATTCTTCAAGATTCTTGTTGCTCTTAATGACCTAAATCTGGCACCCTGCTTTCTTGCTATTTCTCGACTTAAAGCTAACAAATGCGATATACCGAAGGATCATCAAAATGATCGAATGGCACTGAGTGTTAATAGACATGGCGCAAAGGAGAATTTACGCTTTAATATTATTACTATAAGAAATAATCAATCGTCTGGATAAGATCGGAAGTGAGAAAGGTTTAATGATTAACATGGATAAAACCAAGACCATGGCATTAAATGATTAAACATACAACATCATTTGGAAAGAGAACAGACTGGAGCAGGTGGATACGTTTCAATACTTGGGATCATTGATAACAGAAGATGCAGAGTGTAGCAGAGAGATAAGAGGAAGGATGGCAAAAGGACAAAGTGTTCAGATAGGTATCAAGAAAATATGGAGGAGTCGCAGCATAAAGTTAATCACCAAAGTGAGACTAATGAAAGCATTGGTATGGATGGTGGTTACATATGGCTGCGAAAGTTGGACCATCTAGAACAGAAATAAAGAAAGAATTGAAGCTTTGAGATGAAATGCATACGACAGATTCTAAGGGTATCATGGACTCAAAAAGCGAGTGGGTATTGGAGAAACAGACATGGAACGAGAGCTACTTGATCTGATAGAAAGGAAAAATTTACATACTTTGGACATATGATGAGAAAAGAGGGAAACTGTCTAAAAAAAGAAATCATGCAAGGCACTACACTGGAACAAGAAAACGAGAAAGACCAAAGACACGATTGATAGACAATGTAGAAAAATGGACCGGTAGACCACTTGACAACTTGCTAAAGAAGACGAGGGACAGGAAGAGATGGAGTAGACTTGTCCATGAAGCGATCAACCCTCGGATCGAGGATGATTAAGACAAGACAGGACAATTATTACTAAATTTCTTTCATTCGATAGGTGCAAAAGTCATGACGAAATTGAATTAACTAGTGTCCTCTTGCGCGTGTCTTGCGATTAATGTAATAGGCTACAAACTTGCAAACGACAAGATTATTTCCAGATGATCTCCGCTGTTCTTTTATTAGGACCATTTATTATTTTAATCTAAACTTGATTTCAACTTATCGGGTAAATATGTTTACACTAACTTTAATCACAAATAAAAAGTATATATTTATTTCGTGATCTTTTGTACCTTTGCACGTTTAACTGTTGACAGATAAAAAAATAGATAGAGGCGGAATTGTCATTTTGTAACTTCGCCCCATGCAGGCACCAAGTGCCTGCATGGGTCGGTATATGCATGGGGCTTCGCTAGTCGCTACGCCATTGGTTCAAAGGAAATTAGGACGCATAAGCAATTAGGTCTACATATACATTTGCAGATTAAATAAACACTTGACTCCGACTCATTGTAAAAATGAAAATTCTAGATAGTCTTTGTGCGCTGCTATCCCTTAGTAAAGTGATTAGATTCTCCATAAATATCTATACGCTCATTGAATCTGGTATTCTGCGTAGGCTACAAATTAAACGCTAATTTTATAGGTTCTTTTGATGAAACTCTACGATAGAGAATGCAGGTCAGTTTTTGAAGGAATGCAAGAAAAAGTAGGAGGAGAATGATGAGGAGAATGTGGAGGAGGAGAATGGAGAAGTCGGTATAGTCTTGCAGAATGCAGTTACACATCAGAGGCATCTTTAATTCCTTATACGACTGATCTACTCGTTCGACGGTGGATTTTTCAGCTTTACTCTCGTTACAAGTATGCGCCTACGAGCAACTGATTCTTATGAAAGGCCATTTCTGCTCCACATCGTAAATGAAAAGCCATTTCGGTCCTTTTATGCCAGCATGACTGTAAGACAGGCAGAGGGACCGATGCGCACGCATACAGACCGACATACCAGAGACAAAGAGAGCGATACAGTGAGACGGACAGCCGCATAAGGCGACCACACGTAAGCAACACATTAGAAGCGTCGTTGATTAGGTGACCGCAGATGTCTTCGATGAATTCCTTAATTAAAAGATGGCGGCCGACTTTGCCATCACCACCAGCAGCAGCAATATCCATCGTCTGAGACTCTGACTGAGCATCTGCCCACCCACTGCAGCCATCATTCGATGCTGCTGATGCTGGCTGAGCATCTTCATTCGTCGACTCGTCTTTTATGGTCGTCTCTCGTTCCTCCCTCTTTCACTCAATCACCCCGCCTTCCTACCCACATTCGCCTCGCCCTTCATACCTCCCTTCCGTCGTTCCTCTTGTCCGCCTCCTTCTATCCGCCTATCCGCATACGTGTCTGTGTGTCGTGCCGAAAGTAGCCAGAAGGGTATCGTCGTCGTGGACCAGCGTCTTTAAAGATGTGTTCGCTCGTTCGTTGCCAGTCCTTCTTCTTCAGCCATTCACTCGTCCACTCCTTCCCTCCTTCCTTCGTCGCTCCTTTACCCGTCCGTCCGTCCTTCTTTCTCATAACTACGGCATAGACAGCGTGATGGATTAAACGGCGTCTCGATGCAATAGACCGTACTGCCGCTAAAAGCGCGAGCTGAATGCGCCGCCTAAAGTAGAATCAATCCTTCTCCTCATCGGGCAGCCAGCCTCCGATGGGTCCCCGAGGGCAGCAAATTAATTTCCTAGGGGTCGATGTTCATTGCGGCCGTTTGACGCACCCTTCTTCGGTCCGATCTTCCCTCTCTCCTTCTCCGTCTCCGCCTTCGTCCACCACCTCCTCGGTTCTCGGCTCTCAGAACTCTTTGAATTCGTCCTCTTCGTCCGGGGTTTATAGGATGTCGACCGATAGAGGGCGCGGTGCGCTGATGAATGGCTGTCGAGAAATAGCTCTTGGCTTTCATATAACGTCTGTGTTTGCGACTGGGAGGAGCATGAAACCAGACAGACGCCAAGATAGACGCCATTTTCTTTTCTGTGTCGTCTTCTCGTTGCCATTCAATTTTTGAACCACATTTCCTTATAAATACGGTCTCTTGCAGTTCGTACTGGCTTTACTTCTTCGTTTGTGGTATATTTCGTGTGAAAGAATCTCTTTGACTTTTGTTTCACGTTATTTTTCTACTTTCATCGAAACTTTAGGCTACTATAGCGACTCCTTTGACAGCAACTTCTACTGTTACTGAGATGTGTTCCACAACCTGTACAGTCCTCCTCCACCCCCCACCCCCCATATGCATAGTTATGATTTCATATTAGTGAACCAACATTTTATTTGTAGCCTATTTGGAACTTTTATGCAATTACATTAGCCTGTATAGCTATAGTTACGGAGTGTACACGTTTCTTGCCTTAAACTTGACCGTATCCTCATCCTACCTGTAGCCTACCTTACGTTCTCGTATTGTATTGTACCGTTTAGTGCGCAAGTCCCTGCGAGAAGTAAGTTTAGAGAAAAGTAAAAGAGGATGAGAGACCGCCAGATATATTTTTAGAACCTATGCAGAATCCTTCAGAGAGCGATCAATTGAAGCAAAAAAATCGAGAGCTGTTCTAATTCGAGGAACCAAGAGGTCAAGTCTATTGAACGAGCGAAGTGGACGGAGGGAGGAAGCGGAATGAGGCTGAAGTATTACGTCAACCAGGTATCTCAGAGCAAGACCCCATATACGCCTATGGATAATGTAATAACGCTATTACCTTACAAGATACCTGAGCAAGTTCACCACATGACTGTCTATCGAGTATACTGACCGAGGTCGTGAAAGACCAATCGCTATGTGTCTTTCACCAATGTTTATTGTTCGATTAATTGTAAACTTGTCTATCGCTTGTATCATTCGGGCCTTCAGATTCTCCATCGATGTATTGTATTTCTGTATGCTAAGTCCGTTTGTTTCTGATTTATGTTTCAGATGATTCGGATAGTTACGACATGCCGCCAGTGAGGTCGATGTTCGGCAGCGGTCAGCCGCTTGACCACGAGCCGAACATGGGTCAGGTTCCGATCGTCCCTCCTGGTACTCCGCCAGGCGACTCCTGGATTTCGGCGCACCACTTCGGCCGCTTGCAGGGTCCTCCACCGCCTCCCCCACCTCCCTCTCAACAGTCTGTCAACCCCCATCGCTACCTGCCTGGGCACCAATCGCCGCCAACCCTGGCAGGGGCTTCTCAGCTCGGAATGGTCCTTCACGGTGGCTCGGCGGGTGGGGACCAGCTAGCAGCAGCCATGAACTCGCGGTTACCTATCCCACCGCCCTACCAAGACGTCAGTGACAGTGAGAGCTACGTACCCTATCAAGTCGTCACCTCACAGCAGGGCCACGTTGAAGTGTACTAAGCTAAAAACACACTCGAAAAAGACACGATTCAAATGGTTCGAATGAAATTATAATAGTCACCCATCAGTGGTACCACGGATAAATTGGAAGCCACAACGGGGTGAAATATGCGCGAATGTTTGTAGCCCTCTCACCAAATTTGTAAACTCTGCGTCGGCTGCTTTCTGAAATAAGTTGCCGTTAATTATGAAAGCATGTGGGATTTATGCGTTTCAAGTGGAGTTATTGCGCAAGGGTCATGAAGTTTCGTGTGTCGATTTTGTAAAGTCCTGCTAGACAACAAGATAGGCTTTCATTTTTGCGAAAAGGGTGTTCTTTCGATTGCCTCCTTGTTCATGAGCACAAACAACCCAGAACGGATTCCGCCCTCTTCTGTGCAGTCACGCGACCAAACTGGCCAAAATTCTGATCTTGGAAAAGGTGCCGAGTTTATTGTCAATCACGCGAGTTAATCGCCTGGAGACCTTTTGGACGAGGCTGACTCGTTTGCATGGAAGCTCTGAGCCTCCGAGGATCACTGATGACCTCCTCAAACTTCAGAGGACTTCGATTGACAATTCATTTGCGAAATGTTGTAGACAGTATCGACAATCTCTGATTACCAAGTAAAGGACTAGCGAACTTGTTAACCAGCTATAGATGATCTGCCATTTATTAATGATTTACGTATACCTGTTCTGTGTCATGGCTGCAGTTAAGATTAAGCTATGCGACTATCCCATGCAGTAGCAGACATAGGCCTCCTTGTAGGCCTACATCTAGGCCTATGTATCTGGCGATTTTTATTGCGTTGTCTGAGAACGTCAACAGCGGCACTTAGTTAGCATGGTCAGCTAACAGGTCTGAAAAAGTGCATTTTAAGATATATTCTGAAAATGTTTCTTGAGCTATCTGCAACGAAATAGAAAGTCTAATGGTAGACTATAGACTGTTCCTGAGTGAGGTATAGTCCAGTGCTGGATAGGCCTAAAGCACAATATGTGCCCTCATATATATATAGTCGTACGGAGGCGCGGGACTATATGTACATGTATATTATATATATATATGCCTATGTGTATGTATATATATGTATAAATATGTATATATAGGCTGCATCACATTATAATACATTGTATTTAGTACACAAATCAACATTGGTATTGCTAGGTCAGAATTACTGCTGGTGCGTCATTTCGATGGACTTGCGCTAAATAAGTGTTTGCCTGCAATTGATAAAAGCGCTGCAAGTGGCACTGAATGAATATTATAGGCTGGGTTCATATCATTTGCCCAGCACTGTTGGATTCGATTCTTTTCATGCAACGTACGAAAACAAAACAAATAGACTGGCTTTGGAAAAAACGGAGCAGCCTATTTCTTAAATAACGCAATGTCATGCTCTGCCCAAAGATATCTTACGTGTTCAACTTGGATTTCAGTATCGCCATCGCGCGATAGTTTGAAGTGAAACAATTGCAGCCACAACAGTTACTGATGTAGGGCGTATGTATACATAGCCTGAAAGGTGAACATTTGCGGCACTACTTTACATTCATTTATGTATAGCGTGTATACTGAATCATTTAGGTCTATGTTAAAAGAACTTAAAACTTTTGTGGCCTGTGTATATTTTTAGCCTATAATTATTAGGCATCGTGTATTATAGTGTCGTCGTTTGGCACTAAACAGGCTGAAACTAATTATAAGACAGCTAACATATATATAATTATATAGGTACAAAGTTTCTATTTATCTATATAGTTATGTTACTGTAAGTTAAATTAATGTGAAACATAAACTGTGTTTGTATACTTTATAAATCGTTGCCCAGAGATTCGAATAATTTGTCGTTGTTTCTGACTAAGAACAAATAGGTCTATAGTATAATATAGCAGTAGCCCTATATATATATATATATATATATATATATATATATATATATATATAGCCCTCTCTATATATATATATAACAGTAAGCCTATACATAATATACATGCATATATATATATATGCATGTATATTATGTATAGGCTTACTGTTCATGGCATCAGATTCGGATATAATTATTCTTTAAAATAATAATGCAATAAATGAGAGACATACTTAGAGCCCAATTGATATGTGGTAATGTAGTGCACTTAATAATTATAATCAAGCATTTATATAGCGCCCCTTTAATCGTTTGATATTCTCGGAATAATTAGCAGTAGTGGCCTAATATTTAGGCGCCTTAGCACCACAGAGTCGGAGAGTCGCCTCTCTCGTATTTATAACCGCGTAACCGGTGACACGAGAGAATCCAGCTGTCAAAAGGAATTGCAACTATCATTCAACGCTTTAACCGTTTAACGCCATTGTCCCTCAAAGAACTTCTGGTCGGCGGACCTTGACTTGGCCTCCGTATAGACCTATTTTTGTAGAGGTTGTGATTTGTCATTTCCATTACAAATTCACAACAATATGGTATTGTAAATCGATTTAACGAAAATTAATACTGACGATGTCTTCTGGTTCCACTCAGAGGCGCCAATCCCCACTGAGTGATGAAGGCAAACGCCCGGGTCTCCTCCCGAGACAAAAATATCCCTCCCTATCTGAAATTGGAGGAATTTGCCTCCGGACCCCCTATCCAGACTCCAATGACTCCTCTTACGGGCCTTCTTCCAAACAGGTTTCCCGTTTTCGTAATTCGTACCACATCTAAGGCTATAGGCCTAATAGACTCGAACAAAGTCTATAGTGGAACATTTTCTTAAACGACAGTACGCTTAAATATACGCCGTACAAACGATTTGCTGTCAGCGCGTGCCTTCAAATTGACCAGAACTTCAAATGGAAGTATTATAAGAAGCCCCCTCCCCCAACAACAGAAAAACCAGTGAGGTCATACTAGCAATCATCGAGCTACAAAATAGGCCTAGTGAAAATATGTTCATAAGACTACTTTAAAAAAGCCTAATAAGTGTATTACTTTGAAAAGGAGAATTTCTGCTTTTTCTGCAAACGTTCTTATGATAGACATCATAATCAATCGTTTGGCAATGCTTGACTATAAATAGGAACTCGAAATGACCAAATCAACAAGACGTTCTTGAGACACTGAAGACTTTAAATCTCCTTAATCAGTTTGAGTTTACTAAATGGTTGTTCTGCATGATTCTAAGAAACTCGTGTAGAAAACGGGGTCCCAGGCCCAAAACATTTTTTGGGGTCCTTCCGGACTTGTAGACTGAGAGTCTGAGACTCTGAGGGTGCATGCAGACAGAAACCCCTCTCCACCCATCAACAAAGACCTACATCTCAAACACACAATCATAGGCCCTACCTAAAGGCTATAGAGACCAACTTTCACTAGATCGTCCCAGATAACCATAACCATAAGTGTTATTGCTCCAGACAGACAAATAAATGTGCAAAGTAATATTTTTTGTATTCAGAACTTCTGGGACTGTCCTTATAGGCCTATATATATATATATATATATATATATATATAGGCCGCAGTAGGGCCGGATTTAGACTTGATGAGGCCCTAATCTATTTGAGATATGGCATGGGGCCCTTTATAAGTCCTGATATTCTATAATTTCGGTGACAAATATGGTTTTTGGATACCCAGAGTGTTAAACTGAAATACAATTAAATAGTATATTGATAGTGAAATAATAAATCTTTAACTCAAAATCATTTTTATTAATAACAAACTTAATAATGCAATCTCTGGTAAAAAGAACAAAAGTTCTTTTAAAAGACACAGTTTACATAGGCTTATTACCAAATATCTTGAAACTGTTATAAGGATTAATGAATTATAATATTAAACTAAAACATTTTCTTTCTTGCCTCTGCCCAGAGCAAAGTCACTGATGACGACATCATTAATGATAAACTGCATAGTTTTTCACTTTCTATGCACATGAGACTGAGGGAGCATGATTTATCTGGAGTCATTGTTTTTCTAAATTCATTTTTTTATCCTCTTGATCTGAGAAAAAGATCTTTCTCCAGAGCAACTTGCAACCATCATACTAAGAAACAATCTCAAAATTGCTTCTACGAATAAGATGATACCAATAAATTGGATTATAGGGGCACATTTTGGTTTTAGAACCTAATTAATATCAAATCAAGCTAATTTTTAATAGGAATTCAATTGATGAAAATTAATAAACCAATACAATTGTTTCTCTAGATTATCTAGTGCACAACAGACTACGCCCTTGTTCACTCGGACAACTTTGTGTGGGCCCCCAAAAATGGGGACCCTATAAGCTATAGGCCTAGCTTATTTAACTTATACGTAAATCTTGCGCTGGGCCGCCCTAGGTATTTGCTAGGTCTTTCAAAATTCTAACAACTTACTAATTTCAGAATTTAGATCTCTCATGTTGCATTTCTGCGTTTTTGTCAAATCGTTTTCCCACTATAACGAATATTTATGTATGCATCGATAGGCCTACACAACACCAACACCAATTAGAAAGTAATTGAAACTGTAAACATGGTGCCATCTATCGACTGTGGAAAGGAATCCGCAGGATTTGGCAAATAACTCAAAATTGATTAGTTAGGGACATCAAACGTAATTCCTTGTTACATAATACAAGAGATAATATTATCGGTCATTATATAAAAAATTGCAGAATTTAAAGTAATTTCAATTTTGTAATGTTCCTTGGAATCGACCGTAGGCCTACGGTGTGTGGGATGGTAATTGCTTCCAATTATAATAATTATCTGTGGCATTCTGTGCATATGTCGGCTGACGTAGTTTCTAGTTTTAGCTACCTACAAAAGTCATTTAGGCTCGCGTAGGCACTTTTGCAGGGTAAGCTTACATTAATAGGGCTAATTGCCTACCACGAAAGGCGCGATATTAAATACATAGATGACTCAGTAACTAATTTCGTTGCTGTTTATGTCTGTGTTCAAACCGCTATTTTATTCAAAATTGGTCAAGAAAATTTCTACTTTCGTAACATAATTTTCTGTTTAAATAATCTTTCTGTGAAGTAGATTTTTAATCTTGATTGTCGGAATTACAGTATTAATCTGTCTCTCGTGTACAGTAACTTTCATTTTACACGATTTGCTGCCTAATTCTAGTTTATCAAGTTCTACTGCAAGTCTATCCTCATTCGTAGATCTTGACGCATATGGTCATTTTATATTTCGATAGTAGTGTTGAAAGCAGTACCGAAGACATTAACAACATTCCTAAAATACCTTTGAATATTTAATAATACATCAATGCTGAAATATATACAATACAAATTCTTATACAAGCTGTACACATTACACAACCCCTATTGCAAACTTGAAGTGAATGGAAAAAAGAAATACCTAAATATAGTTCTCATCTTTTTGCTATTTTAAAATAAATTCACCATGACAGAGCAAATAATTTGATTTTTCCATGAACTTCTGTCAAGAGAAAACAAGAAACTAGTTGTCATGAGGAAATCAAGTTGCAAGTCTGAAAATTGACTTTGCACTATAATTAGCACTTGTAAGTATTTAGGATATTTTCTACATATATACACAGAAAGTTCTTAATAAAATTTAGTGGTTCTTGTATAAATTGTGGTCCATTTTAATTCAATATTACAAAAGTCTACATTTCTTATAAGAACTACATGTATGATGTTTCTTTGCAAGGCATGCTTTGGCAGCCGTTTCGAAAACGTCTCGAACGCCTTCGCCCGTCTTGGCTGAGCACTCGATAAAAGCAGATGCCTTAATTGACTGTGCAATTTGTTGGCCCTCTTCTGTTCTCACTGGTTTCTGTTTGTCTCGTTCAAGTTCAAGGAGAATCTGATTGTTGTTCCTCAAGTCTTTTTTTGTTCCGACGAGAATAATGGGGGTGCGAGGACAGAAATGGCTGACTTCCGGATGCCATTTCTCACAGATGTTGAGAAGACTAACGGGATTGCTGATACTGAAGCAGATGAGGACGACATCTGCATCAGGATAGGACAGAGGCCTAAAAGTAAAACAACATAATTCATTTCATCATCTGCAAACAAATGAAACTCTGTGCCATAACACAATATAATAATTATATTAAACATTTATAGTAAATATACGATACAGATATGATAAACAGTGGATATAAAAATACCAACAGTAATGAACTGAGGGTCAAGAACCTACAGGCTAGGAAATAACTGCCTGCAACCGATGACAATACGCAGAAGCTATCAAATATTTGAAAATTTAACTTGATACAAAGAGTTGGCAAGAGGCAATATGTACTAAGGGAAATGATAGCAAAAACATTCTACAGGAGGTAAATTTGTATTAAGTGTGGCCCATGGGATTATGTAGTTGTTTTCGTTTGGCACTTGGGGTGATTTTAGTTATTTTAATACTCTAACAAGAAAATGCATTGGTTTTTCAGTCGCTGTTAGTACACTCTGCTGTTAAAATGCTAAATGTTAAATGTAAATTTATAAGCAAAGCAAATAAAACATGTGTAATGAATTTTAAAGAAAAACTGCTTGAGAATTGCTTAGGCTGGTATGACCAATCTATAAACGCCCCGGTGTGAATTACAGTGCAATGAGATATGCCATCGCAAGGTGCCAGTAGGGTGCTATATAAATGTTCATATACATACATACATACATACATACATACATACATTAATTTTTTTTGTACATACATGCTGCATGTGATTACCTTAGTCTATCATAGTCTTCTTGTCCTGCAGTATCCCACAAAGCGAGCTCAACCAGTCGACCAGAAACTTCAATGTCAGCAACATAGGTCTCAAACACGGTTGGTACATGGACCTCGGGGAACTCATCTTTGCTAAATACGACCAGCAGACACGTCTTTCCACATTCACCGTCCCCAACGATCACCAACTTTTTGCGTATCTAAAAATGTGCAGAACAACAGCTATGTATAAAATGTCGAAGCACTTATTAAATGTTACCAGTAAAGTATTACGGTGAGATAATTTTTATGTCCCTCTATTTGATTACGTCGTCAAAGGCACGGTACTGACTCTTGAGGTCATACCCACTGCACATAAAACCTGGACAATATTAACCCACCATGTCTGTGACCAATTGCTAATTTCACACGCCCGTCACGCCTGTCCCAATTTGAAACCATGATTACAGTGAGCAAAGTTATAAATTATAGGTTCTCAGTTAAACACCTTCAGCAAATGACGGATTATTGCGCCGGTGATGATGATCATTATCATTATCATTGTCATCATCATAATAATAAGGGCAGTAATAGTAAACGACAATTTAATAATAATAATTTAATACATACCGATGGTCTTACAGGATCGTCAGAGCCATAATTTTGCTGGTGCTTCTTCATGGTCTTTCGAAATCAAGCAGTTCAAATGGTTGGCAAAAAACTTGTTATGATGTCGTCTTTTAATTATTAAAACTTTGTGCTTTTGTCCGATTTGCTTTCACAATATTTCTCAGAGATGATTGGAGAGCACATAGTTACCTGATGTATTTATACAAGTGCAATGGTCAGAGCTAAAATTATAAGAAATCCTATTGGACGGTTGTCTAACAGCTCGCAGTTCTAAAAATAACGTGGGCTACGATTGGCTCGTGTTGGACTAATGGACTTCACTTTGAATGGAGATTGGGGAGCTGTCTAAGAAGTTGTAAATTGACATGATTCATTGTTACATAGTATCGCAAACCAAAAGGCCTAAGTTCTGCGGTATAGATTGACTACGGGACAGTCCCGGAATCGATGAAAAAAAGTCCCGCGTCACCGAGCATCCTTTTCGAGACAATGAAAAGTTCCGGAATGAATTTATTCTAATTCTATCATTGAACATGCCTACGCAGAATTTGCTTTTTGAATTTTCCAAGAGGAGTATAGGCCTAATTAGACAATAAATAATAAACATGCTGCGCAGCACTAAATTTACAAGTCTGCGGCACAATGTAAACTTACAGCGTGTGGCAGAATATGGGTCTATATTGAGTATATTCTGCAATGAGACTGACAACAATAAATTATTAGCCTCTATTTGACATTTCTGTCTTATTAAAGCAGAACTTTAGTAGAGTATGTATATGCCCTATATATATTGACTGCCAAACATTGCAAAGGCTTGTCAAAGGCAGAAAGCTCGAGTTGTTGCGTTGTGCAGAAAATGATGAAAAAGATACACGTTCAACATTAGTCCATCGACCTATTGCTAAGATTAGGCCTATAGTACGAGGCCTAAACAGTTCACAACTTCACTTCCCTGCTTATTAGCCTACTCAGTGATGTGAGTTTAGTTTCTGCATAGCACAGGGACCCTACTGAAAATTTCATTTGTTATGTTTCTAATTTGTAAGTCATAAGCCTAACTATAGAGGCCTTAAAAAGGAACAGTTGAGGACAAATTGGACACCTTGCATGGCTGCCCTAGAGTCAAATTAGAATATTGCAATAACTTGTAATTATGCGTCCATGCTATGACTTGTTATCATTCTGCGTATATTTGTAATTAGTAAAGAAGAGTATGAACGAGCCCGTTGTTAAAAACCTGCAAATTGAGGGGCGAGTTAAGCCACATAAATTATAAGCTCAGGCCGGGGACAAATTATAAGCTCAGGCCGGGGACACTGCATCCTCAAAGTGCGTGAAAAGGAAACAGGTCAATTCGAGACGCGGAACAAATTTATACGCAGCCACGTCAATTCAGTAGCATAAACCACGCATGTAATTCTTTTACTCGGTAGTTAGCGGTGCCAAACACTGACGTCACCGTGTATCGGTGTATCTTGAATCATCAATGTTAGCGAAGCAATACTTGCTACATATGTTTCTAAACGTCCTAGGTTGCGCGATAAAAGTTCAAGTTTATGCATTGGAGCTTAATTAATTGTCTTGTTTAATTAATTTATGGAATGGGCCGGATTTGCATTGTCGACTCTAAGATTCAACAGTATATCGATTCCATTGCCAATATTAATGGATGGAATATCGGCCTCATCATTGGCCAGGCATGGCGTTTTGTTTTTCGTAATCGTATTTATTTCACAGTGCAACAGCGCCCAGATAGGCTGAGACAGCTAACTGACGCGAACCCGCCATTCGCGATTACACAGTCAAAATAAAATCTATGGGCAGGTAATTACAAGATCCTTTTTAGGCCAGGATCAACGGATCAGGCAGGATGGTGGTTAGAACTAGAGCGGCGAGATTGAAAATGAGGAATCAAGACCGTAATCGTATAGTCAAGCACAGGTCACGAGCGTGTTCACGAGCGCTGCGTTAAGTTAAGGAGTTGTCCAAAGGGTTGTCAAAAGGAGGCAGCTAGTTTCCAGAGGACCAGAGTAGTTGTTACGGCATGTGTCGTTTATTTCGAGGATTGGAATTTGGAGGATCAGATGGGCCGGGGTTTGAATTCTTGAAGAGGCGAATATGGAACGAAAAACTGCTCAAGAAGCGCTTAGACTTCAGTTTTGAGTGTAAAACCTGGGGTTACAGATAGAGTGCTAGGCAGATGATGATTATCTATTTGCATTTATCACAGAGGAACATAAAATTTGCAGAAATCTCAGGGAAGATCGTTCCAGGGACGTGGTGAAGTGTGGGATATGGTTTAGCTGGAGAACTTGAGATGAGTATTGTTGGGCTCTCGCGAGAGAGTGAGACCATGTAGGTCTATGATTGGTTAAGAGTTCGTCAAGATATTTGTGCTGCAATTGTTGTAGGTTAGTGATAGAACTTTAAAGCAAATTTGCTGTTTAATTTTAGCCAATGATGGGATTTTAGAATAGGAGTGATAGGATGATGCTTGGATACTGGGTAGGATAGAAATGTTTTTGGTTTTGACAAGACCCAGAGAGCTAGCAAAAGATGCAGTTTATTACAAATGGGTGGAACAGTTACGGTTGTGGTACGATATTTATCGTATTTAAGTTATCATATTTATGGATGAGGCGATGGAAGGGTGTATAAGAGCTTTGGTTATTGAAGCGGGTATAGTGGAGTTTTTAGATTGTGAATAATTTCTGAAGGCTCTACTGAAAGGATTTAAATGTTTTGTAGTCACATGGTCAGACTTGCTATTCTTTTCATTAGGGTATTTTGAGAAAGTGGAGCAATTGGATAACAGAGTTTTTAAGAGTTGTACTAGCAGTATGCGCTTGAACATACATGATAGCTTGGTTCATTTTGGTGGTTTCTGTATTTAGGGCATGTGAAATGTAGTTGTTTTTTAACATGAACTATGGATATGGAAGTAGAAGACTCGATTTTGATGATGTTATCCATATTGTCATCTTTGAAAATGACTCTCTGAGTCATTGTCAGATTTGGTCATCAAATGTTCATGTGGTAGCAAAGTTATGTTTCTTGCCTGTTCATAAGCTTGTCCTAATTTTTACACCTCTTCGGTTGGTTATCACAATTTTAGGGCAGTTTTGTGAATTTCTTGAATTGCGAATAAATCGTATGATGATTGCAAGATTCCAGGTGTTTTTATTATCATGTTTCGCTTTTCTTTTTAGGGAGAAACTTTTTCATCCTATTTTTTGTAGTTTTTCTTATTTAACTGATTTGATTTCATTTGTTAAAGTTTATTTGGCAATCTAAAGTACAAGTCACATGAGAAAATTTACAATTGCACTTGAGACCCAATTAAAGACGAAGGGTACAGCAGGTTAGAGCCACCTAATACATTAGGTACAGAGTAGTTGAGTACAAAGGTCAAAAGGAGAGTAGAGTGGTGAAAATGAGATGAATTAACAATGCTTATAGTATCATTGATGTGTAATAACCTTTACTATCAGGTGTTAAAAGTAGCTCAAGTGTTATTTGGCATCTGGATGGACCAGGGATTGATGCTATGACCTATATAGGGTTGCTAATATTATGCGTGCAGCTACCATGAGGATAGTTTGTTACAAAAGCAATGGATGAGGAGGGTAACTGCTCAAGTACTACATGCATTGACAGTACTTAGTTCTCTGAAGCCTTGACCTGGGGTTGAAGGAAATTTCAACTGAATTGCTAATGTGACAAAAACAACAGATCAGTAATAGGATGGCATATCCTTGTGGATTTTAGCTGTCACTTTGCAACCTATATATATAACGATAATCAGAATGTGATGATGATGATGACGATGGATAGTAATAATGTAGAAAACTCATTTTTCAATGCTAACCATGGATGGCTCAGCATTTAAAACTATTGTCTTGATCATGATCATGTTGATTGTTGATATATTAATTTACATCAACGCTTTACAAATAATTGACCACCATGTGTTTATTGTTGTTTTTTTTAAAATTTTAGTTGAGTGTGCAGAAAGACTATGTTATTCATCTGGCAACTTCCAAAGGAATCTTTGAAAATGACTCTGAGTCAACCCTTCAAAAACCAGAATCACTGGAAGCAGTTAATGATCTGACGATCGCAAATCATGCTAGACAGGTAACTCAGTGTGTGACGCTCGTCGTATGTAGAGATTACCTGTCTTGGGTTTAGGTCATCATGTTTCATTTATCATCATAATTGTTACAGAAGCAAAGCAGAATTTGAGTGACTTGTGATGGTTTTGTTTATATGTTGTTCATTAGCTATTGTTTATTTGATATTAGGTCCATACGATTTGCCAGTATATACTGCATACCCTTAACTAGCATTTACCGAATCTCTTGCATTGGGGTTCATACAACAACCGCTCTTTTTGACCATTACTGTGAATTAAAAGGTTAGCATTATTGAATGTTTACTGTATGTATGTATCAGGACATCTAGTAAGTTGAAAGGTAAGCCCAGCTTGCTCCAATGTGTGATGTCATGGGACTGGCTGAATGCAGCTGGCGTTGGCTGAGACAGCTTGAGACTGGGTTGAGATGCTCCAAGATGTAATCTGGTGCCTAGCCAACGATTGAAACCCATCTCATGAGGAGCAGTTTGAACTGGATTCTCTTCTCAATGGGCAGGAATGTAAGGTTTTGCATATGGTTGCTGATGTGTGCAAGAATCTGGATAGGTTAGCCACTACCTGTGCATTCAGTGTATGTATTTTGGTTGGTGTAAATGTTTATAGGCCAAGCGCATGCTGACTGGAGGTTTGGATGTCATTGGGATTTATGTCGTTGCAGAAACAGAACACTTGAAAACTCTTCAGGGAAAACTTCGACAAGTTAGCTGCTATTATGGCTTTAACATTATTATATATTAATTAAGTTTTAAAATGCAATCTCAGTTTATTGTAATGTGTTCATCTATGTGATCCAAACACTGGAATCAACATTTGATATTTATGCTCAGTGTTCACAGAGGCGGTTGCATTTTTTGGGGCTGTATCCATTCCTAGTGTTTCATGAATTCTTGGTGAACAATGAATGGGTTGAGTTTTATTGAGCTGGGTTGTCAAAGTTGCTCAGATATGCTTTGAGATGTGTGCTCTATTTGTGACCTTTAGTGAACTGAACTCTGCAATAGAATTTCTAACACTAATCGTACACTGTGTACACATGTAACCAGTCAAAATGTTGCATGAGTGCTCATAATTAGCTCATATTTGGAAGGACTGTATTCAGTAATACAATGAGTAATCAGAAATGCTTTGTTGTCAAAATGTTTTCTTGCTTTTTGTACTATTTTGATTGATTATTCATCTTGTTGCAGAACTTTTGTGCGACGGTTGCTTTTGTTTGGTTTGCAGTTTGGAATCATTCTTTGTTTCTGCTATGGGCCTTTAATGCTTTTACAGTATTTCTTCAAATATCGTTTATCATAATTATGCAATTGCTTTCAGCCAGTGATTGAATTGTAAAATTTGAACTGGGGGGGTTGAAAAATTCTTACATGTCCGCCATTTATCCGGGTTTCCTGACCTAACATTTTTACGAGCCTCAAACCGGTATACGGGCTATATTGTAGAGGGTCAACGTAGTTGTGTGTGCAAATACGTTAAAACAAGCTGTGTTTTGTTTAATCGTCTATTTAATGATATTTTATAGCAACTCCAGCCGCTGAGGCCATAGGCCTATATAAAACATCATACCAAGGTATCTATAACAGGTCCTGACATCATGTATTGGCAATGCTACAAACAACATACATATTTAAACTGTCCAAATGATTATCATAGTTGAGACTCAGTTTAATTTAGATACCAAAGTATACAAGAATCATCCGAGCTTGCGATTTTTACATTGATTTATCTACAGTCAGAAGATTACAATTGCCATAACAGACAAATTAACTAACATTGAAGTGATGTAAATCAAAACATAAGAAAAATGCAATAGTTTTTATTAATCACGCAAACAATTTCGAACTATGACTAGCTATTTCTGCTGTCCTAGGCAAGCCTGTAGCTTTGTCAAGGGCTCCATGCTTCCCTGACTTCAACCAACTTATAACATACTTCTCAGCATTCCAGTGCACCAGAGGCGGACCATTAATACCAATCATTAGGAAGTCATTGACAGATGTAATGATCAGCCTGTTTCTTCCACTGGTATGATAGAGATTCATTTGACTGAATCCTCTCTCACAATCAGCTGAAGAAACGGGCAATACCTTTAACAGTGACATCAAACTTTTTAATTTGTTGCCTAACATTCCACCATCACTGTTCTTGAACATAGCATATTCCAACACAATATCAGCTGCCTCTGTTTCACTAACAGCAAATTGCTTGCATAGTTTTGCAACCTGTTTTTCAACAAAAAGTGCCCTAGTTAAAGGATTTTTGGGCCACGATGATTCATTCAAGCAACTAGCAGCCTGTAACAAATCAGAAGAGGGAAAACGTTGTTCCAAATTGTCACATAAGGACTGCAAAAACTGGCCTCTTAATGTATTAAAATTTTGAGCATCTCCATCTTTTCTCTCAATTTTCACTCCCTTATAATGTCCATCTTTTTCAAAATTCTTCCAAAATGTACCCAATGTTGATTGCACATTGTTCTGTTGCTCATCCTTCTTACCATTCTCATTGTCAACAGTGGTATCAACAATGCATGTGGTATTGCTACAATCTGAAACAAATTTTGTATGGTCAATTATCACTATGTCAGCATGCCGTTCAACCAAAACAGTTTTCAACCCTTGCAATTTGTTTATTGTGTCCTTGATGTGACTAGCAGCATTCAAAATATTGGCCTCATGACTTTGTAGATAGAGAGACAATTGCTTGAGACACCGCAATGCATCTTTCAGCATGCATGTCTCACTCACAAACAGCCATGAGTGCATTTTTGTTGCAAGTCCTTTAAACTTGCTAGTTTCTTTATGTGTACGTCCACTCGCTGCTGAGGAACATCTTGTGAAATGAGCAACTAGTGCACCATAATCACGCAAGATAGCCTTCACAGCAACAAAGGAGGAAAAAACCCACCGTACATCAAATACCTTCTGCACTTTTAGCAACTCGATTGACAATGCCTCCGCTTCCAATTGCAATTCTCGCTGGTTTTTTGGTGACATGCTATAGACTTTGTACAGTTCATCAACAATGAATTTAAAATGTGAAACTGCATTAATGTCATCAACTGAGTTCTTTACTGCCAGCTCCAATCTGTGTGCCATGCAGTGAAATGTTTGCAGAAGAGGAAACTTTGCCTTTAATAATGTTGCAACACCCTTATACTGCCCAATCATACAACTGGCCCCATCACTACAAAACCCCACAAACTGACCGCACAAAACATCGTCATTTAATCCAACTTCATGCAAAAAATCAACCAATGTCTTTTCAATCGCTTCTGCAGTAGTCTTTTTCAACTCTAACAGACAATAAAAATATGTACAAATCTCCCCATCAAAAAGAGTACGTAAATAAACAATCAAAGATTGAGCATTTGCAACAGACGTGCTCTCATTGACAAGAATTGAAAATTTACTTTTTGAACTTACAAGGTGATGGACAAGTTCAGAACGCATCCCTACAGACACATGATGTACAATGTTGCTGCATGCATGATTTGAGTACAAAATATTACCACAGTTAATGCCATCGAGTGTCTGCAGTTCAATTAATCGTGGATGTTCTGTACAGGGTAAATGCGATTTTGCACATTCATACACAGTGCGAATGACTTTTACAGTTGCATCTATATTGGCCCTCTGGCGTTCCACAAATCTTGATTCCGAATTTTTTACAGCAGCTTGAATCCTTGCATTTTAGCGTTCTACGAGGATTTCTCCACACTTGCTGTGAAATTTAGAATCCCGATGTTTGTCCATTTTTTTCAATAGTGTTTTTGCATCCTTGCCTCGAACTGTACCTTCTAGAAATGCTGATTCGTTATGCTGGCCTCGTGTAGTATGCAAAGCGAGACGTTTTACCTCTAAACATGCGGAACATTTCACACCTCCCGATACTGCATCAAAATTTAGCCAACTGCGCGATTTTTGCCAAACTTGAAACTGTTCATGATTTCGACAGACCTTTGGGTATGAAAGATCCAAAGTACCACCAGATGTCTTTTTCGGTGAATGATTTTCATCTGACATTGATTGGACTTCCGAACAAGATGTTTCTGCGAGTGCTTGAATCTCACAATCCGGCAATGGGTTGGGTGCCACCAACACAGTCTCTGTGAACAAGAAATTTTAAAAAATCTATTAAACATAGGCTAAATATTCACATCTGCAGTATCATGTCATTAAAAAATGTAGCTGTAGGGCCTGCTGCACGATAATTGACAACACATCCTAATAGACCTCGTCAAATACTATCTACCAGCTGACACGTACCTAATTAAAATTGGAAAGAGTAAGTCTTTGAATGAGGACCAATGATTTTATTGGAGAGTTTGTTCAAGCTAAGTTCAAAGTTTTCTAAGCTGTTAGGCCTATTGTAATTTCTGTCAGAACGAGATTTGTCATTCACACTTACCAGCACTTGATTCATCAGCCTCCTCAGCAGTACTGTCACATCATTTGAATTTTGTCGTCGCTGGTTCAATTTCTCCATCGCATTCTTCACCAAATCGTTTTTTACGCGAAAACCCGAACTTAAGTAGACTCATATTATGCAATGCTGATATGGGTTTGAAAACGGGTCCCTACAGTCGGGTCTATTATTTATACCGAATGAGGGATGAAACCATCAGAGAGGATGCCACATAGGCGTATCTACACACACAGACACCCACACACACACACGTACTGGAATTTGCAATATATATATAATATGCATGTATGTATATATAGTCCTACATTTACAAATTTAAGACACCATGAATAGAGGTCTGTGGAAGATATAATGCCATATCACTATAGCTTCATCTCGGATATAGTCATATATCATATCATTCCATACAGCTGCTGTGTACGTTGACATGCAGGTACCCTGTCAGCCAGAACCACATCCAAAACCGAGACCTCTTGTGACCTCTCTCATGCTGACCCTGGGCTTGAGTCTGCAGACGACCTCAGCTTGTAGACTGATGAGACTCAGAACAAGCTGATATACACACCAGCATCCTCATAGAGGCACTTTATCATCAAAGGCTGCTATGTTTATTCAAAATCGTGCTGGCATTATATTTCCTACTAGAGCATGTTGTGTTATTGAAAATGTAACATGATGGTTTAAAAAAAGGAAAATACAAATTTCATAAATGCTTAATAATAAAATCAGAGTGGACAATGAAATCTGTTCTGGGGGGGTTTTGCTTGACCCCCCAAGACAGCTATTAAGAATTAACTGGGGGGGTTTAAAAATGAACTGGGGGGGTTGAACCCTCCCAACCCCCAACCCCGACAATTCAATCACTGCTTTCAGCTGTAAGGTTGAACCTCATTTCTATTGACTTGTATATGTCGTATGCAGCCAATTAATTTTTGCTTTGGTGTAGGATGAGTGATGTAGGTATGCATAGACATAGCTGTTGTATAGTACTTAAAAGCTTGATATTGAGTGTCTAGACAACTAAATGTCAGTGGGATATCAATGGGAGAGGAAGAAGGCTGGCCACTCACCCACTCGTGCCGACTTTTGCTATAGCTTCCACTTTGAATGGCTGAAGAACATAAAAATTGAAAATGCTCTCACCTTCAGATGGGCTGAAAATTGTTCAATGTCAGTGAGACATTTTGTTGCCTAGATGATCTTTATATATAAATGCTGATTGACTACTTCACTAGTACAAAACTTAACAAAATATTGGACTTTTCCTCAGATTTTGATGTCTTCCTTTGTAGATCTTATCTGGATAGCACCGTTGTGATGATTAGGTGTAGATTCATTCAGCATGAGTGCTCATAATAAGTCATATTTGAAAGGACTATATTCAGTAATGCAGTGAGTAATCAGAAATGCTTTGTTGTTTTGTTTATATAGCTTCTCTTTAGCATCTACAAGGCGCTCAACAAGTCGGAAGTGGTTCCAGCTTGCCACTGGGACCGTGTCTTAATACAGATATGTTCACACACAAGAAAGTATCCTTTTCCTCATCAGATACTTTATCCAGAGTCTATTCAGTTTCTGAGGATACTGAGTTTCTAATGGAAACTTTTTTAGAATGCACTGATGTAGGTGAGGCTTAATCCAATTAGTGCTGTCTTAATAATGTCTCAGTTTTTGCTTTCAGTTTTCAGTTTTATTTATGATTCTTAGTCTTAATTTCTGGTTCCAGTTTTTGTTCTTATTGCTTCAGAATATTTGTTCATTATTGCTTGTTCAGATGAATTTTAGTTCAAGTTTAATTATAATAAGTTGGTTTTAGTTTTACTCATATCATTTCATTTGATGGTTTGGCAATTGTTTTTATTATATTTGAGCACAATAAAATTAATATTCAAACTGTTAAATAATTCAAGATCAACTGTAAACTGTTTCTGATGTCTGAAATCGGCAACAATAGACTGTTTAGTGTTACAGTCCTTGTTGCTGTGGTTAGCTCACTGATGAAATTATTCTGCTTTTATTGAAGTTTATCCTTTAATGACGAGTTTTTTTAGCACATATTCTTCATTAAAAGGTTCAATCGTACAAAGGTTTAATCGTAGGGGCTAGCACAAAGACTGACTCGGATTAGCTTTTTCGTGATGTAGTGTAATACAAATTTATAATTACAAGTACAATTGCAGTTAGTAAAATTAAAGATAGTTTTGATTTCAATGTGGTCTTTTTGTTTGAGAATTTCTTTAACTTCAGCCATTGACAGTTTGACGTGTCGGACATTCAATGTTAAAGATCCCAAAGTAAGATTTTATAATTTCTCAGTCTTTGTAGTTTCAGCTGAACTGATGTGGTGATTAATCGATTAATTCAAGTAAAATGTGATTATCGGTCATGGCTCTTATAATTGTTAAACAGTGCAGAATAACACAGGACAAAATGTCGCTTAGTGCAAAATCAAGGCGTGGTTCAGTCAAATATTGGTGCATTTTAACGATATAATTTTATACTCTTATCATTTTGTCTGAAGAGTATTATCTTCAAATAAAACGGTAAGAGTAAAAAAAAATTTTATTATGAAATTATATAAATGCAACTCTAGATGCAGATTTATTGTGATAATATGAAATGTTGACTGGTAAAAAGCTTTGCTCTTCTAACAAATCGACTTCAGTGTGACATGATTGGTCTCTGATAGAATGTCACAATCTATAAATGATATATTATACAAATTTGTTTTTGGATGATTTATATTTACAAACTTGCTGTCATCACTACATTTTTAGGCAGGAGACTGGATATTGTAATTACTTTAATTATATCTAATGTATATGATGTAGAAAACTTTGTATAGTGTATTACATTGTGGCTCTGTAGCAGTTATTTGATTAGCCCATTTTTCTTTTACAGAGGAATGAGGCATGGTTAATTGTGTCAGGTGGTTGGATGAACCCACGATTTTGCACACTTCTTGGTTGTAATGATTGTTGTCTAACTGCACACATGTTCGAATGCTTATTTAAGAGGATTTCTTTATGAACATTTTAATTATATTGTTATGTGTTGAATCAACCAACTATTGATATGCTAGAAATCGAAAAAAATATGTTGAGTGTGTTCCAGTTGGGGAACAGATGTATAACTTCGTAGTGAGAAGTGAAAAATTTAGCAAACATAAATTATCTCAGAGGCAGGGCAAAAAATATTATCTGATTTTTTATACAAAGTAGAATATGATCAATGAGATTGCTGTTGTGTAGCGTGGTACTTTGTATGATGGATGTGATTAGAATCTTTCATTGGAAATATATGCTGAATAATCAAGAACTTGAAAGGACTGATGACAACATTTGGTCACAATTTTGTGCATCATGAAACAAGTAGACTTCTTTGTCATCTGTTGTGACAGTTACTCATTTCTTGATCAGAAGTTTTTACGGCCATGTATATGACTATGGGATGTCATTGTTATTTTTCTAGAGTTCTGCCACTCCTTGTGATTGGAAGTATCAGAAGATCATGGACTCATTTGTCAGTTTGACAACATCTTTTTCAATGGAATCTGTAATTCCGATCTCTTCCGAGACTTTGTCGTACACTTTACACAAACAGATGATGGTGAGAAACTAATGATGAGTTCTTTTCAAAGAAACCTTTGAATTGTTACTTTTTAATTTCACATGAAACTATTTATTTTTTAGAGCCTCAAAAAATAATTTGCTTTGAGTTTTATAAGTTTAGTGAGGAATGACCACCATGACTACCTTATGACAATTATTAAATATCTGTCCTATTTGAGTCAATTTTAATTCAAGTTCTTCAAAATGTGATTCAATCTTTTGTATAATCTAATAATTTGTACAGAACTTAGGTCCTGTTTGATTTAACATGTTTAAAAAAATTAATTTGTTGCCTTCCTTCAGTAACTCATTGCTCTTATTAAGATGTAGTATATGTGTCACAATGATAAGTAATGGCTCTGTAGCAGTCATGTGATTAGCCCATATTTCTTTGACAGAGGAATGAGGCATGGTTAATTGTGTCATGTGGTTGGATGAACCCACGATTTTGCACACTTCTTGGTTGTAAGGATTGTTGTCTAACTGCATACATGTTCGAATGCTTATTTAAGAAATGTCTGAAATTCTGAGAAAGTGAGAAGGCAGGCCTATACTTCAACTTAAAGAAGACAAGGATAATGACAACAGCTGATTGGGACAGTTTCGAGATAGACGGAGAGGAAATAGAGGTGGTAACAAGCTTCACATTCCTGGGATCATTAATAGAAAAAGAGGGAAAATGTGACTCGGAAATAAAGAGAAGGGTGGCGATAGGGAAAACTGCAATGAACGGACTGGAAAAGATATGGAAAGACAAACATGTGAGCATAGACAAAAAAAAGATTAATGAGAGCATTGATCTTTCCTACAGTACTATATGACCGTGAGACATGGACAATGACAAAGAACATGGAGAAGAAGATCAACGCATGCGAAATGTGGATATGGAGGAAGATGCAGAGAATATCATGGACGGAGAAGAAGACATACGAAGAAGTGCGCAGGAAGATTGGAGTCAAGAATGATGAGATGTTACAACAAGCAGCTTTGAGAAGGAAGCTGGGGTTTTTCGGACATGTTATGCGATCAAATGGAATGGAAAAGGAAATGATGCTGGCATGTGGAGGAGGAGGGAAGAAAAGAGGGTGCCCAAGGAAAAAATGGATGGCTGTGATACATGAAAAAACTGAAACGAGCCTGGAGGAATTAAGAGATGCAACTTTGGAAAGAAAAAAATGGAGAGGATTGGTCATGGCGGTCGCTAGATTTCCAAGAAATAACGGCACAAGCAAGAATATGTGTCACAATGATAACTAATGTCTGAAATTCTTCCATGCCCCACTGATTATAATGTTGTGAACATTTTAAGCATTTGGCTTAATAGAAATGTATGTGCTTGAAAGTGTCCGAGTGCTGAAAAATACTTTTGATTTTACATAGCAAATTATATTTTTGCAGGTAGTACAATTTTTTAAGGCGGTTGAGAGTCGTATTGTTTGAAATTAAATTTGTTGCAGATTGGTCTTCAACCAGTTTATGAGAATATCTGGAATAGCTTAGCAACAGTTAACAGCCGTTTGGTGGAGGATGAGAGTCTTCTGATTTGTCCAAAGTCAATTCCTGAGCAGAGCAGAGGTCGGGGAAAGAAGGCGGCTAAAGACGATGAACAACCAGCTCATTTAGAAAGCTTTGAGATCAGCTTACTCCAAGAATTGGTTAGTATTTTACGGGCTTAGCCAGATATATTTATGCATAGGTTTAAAACATTTTAAGTTTAGTGTTGGCTAGTTAATTTTGTGCATCTAATCTGTGTAGTGGAGTCTTTCTTTCTTCTTATTATCTGATCTCTCTCTGAAAAATTATCCTTGAGAGGTTGATATGTAGAAGTACAATTGTGACCCATCTGTCCAATATTTAATGACTTGTAGATAACTTTGTGCCATTGTGGCCACCATTGTTTTAAAAATTTAATGACTTCTTATAATTTGCCATTTTCCTGCCATTAATAGCCAAGCTCAACTTGGGGCTAGGACTGCAATCTTTGTATAAGTAGAAAGCCCAGACATTCGTCTAGCCTATGCTGCATTAGACAACAAGCATAAGCTAGATTGTCTGTCTCAAATTTAACTAAATTCTGAACAAGTTTGGTTAGGAATTTCACATTTCAAAATTACACCATACTTTACATGCATTTTTCTCGGAATTATAATCGAACAACTGAGCAATATATTTTACTCATAACTTTGGACAGGAACATCGTAGAACAATAAAGTTAGTGTCATTTTAAAGGAGATACATATACCCTTTAAGATGATATATGACACTCAAATTGTAAAAATCAGAGTTAAGCCTCCTTTTGATCAGATGGGTAGGCCCCCGTGGATTATGCGAAAATTTTTCTTAAATCATGTGAAAAATCACATTATCGCATGAACCAGGAGTCCAAGTCATCGACAATTACGTCATCTGGTCGGTAGGCCTAAACTCTTAAAACTATAGCCGCCCCTGTGGACTAATAATAGCCTGGACAAGCCAATTATAATTGACACTGACAGAAATTTCTGAACTTTATGCAATAATTTGCGAAAACTTTTCTTATAAATGTTCTATAAACTTAACATAAAAATGTATGCAAAAACCGCCAATTTATGCAAAGATATGCAAAATCACATAAACAACGAGGCCTTACAGATGGGTCACAATTACACTGTGCAGCAATTCGTAAGTTGCATCAACTTTATTAGCTTAACAGTGCTTTATGGAGATCTTAATGAAAGATATTAAGCAAAAATAAGTTTAGATATTCATAAGTATGCCTATTTTTAGATATGACAAATAAAAATCATTGTCCAGAGATTGCATAGACATTGTGCTAAAGCCCAGTTTAGCAGCAATGCAGGATTTAATGGCTTTATGCTACTCAAACTGCCGATCAGATAGTAATTGGTTGCCGTGTCATAGAATGCTTACTGGAAATACAGTTTTGATCTTACTTTAACAGGATTAGTTATTACTCATTAGTAATTGCTCATTATTAATTGCTCATTAGTACATACCTCTTTAGAAGTTGTCGTAAGATCCATTGTTCAGTTGGTCAGAACATAACATTTCAGCTTAGCTAATTATGAAACATCGTGAACAATGGATGTCTAAAATTATAATTATTTATTCATATTGCTTAAATATATTAATTGAGGGTAAACATTATTTTTAGCATAATATATTCTGATTTATAGTTTTATTTCTATATCATAGTCTTTGCAGTGTTTGCACTTTATCATTTATGCTTTCAAACAAAACAAAATTCTTTTTATTGACCTCAACTAAAACATTTGATGATTTAACAAGAATATTGTAATATGCAAGGCACAATAGGGGGAAAGACCCAAGAAGGACCGAGGTCCTGTAGGTGGGGCCACCCATGTTAAGAGAAAAAGCATTCAAAGGTCATTCCTATGTCATATAGATGTTTCAGGGTGATGCCTTTGGTATTTGAAGATGGTTACTCTTTCTACTCGTTTTTAGAAGTTGGAACCTGAGGGATTCAAAGGACCACAGGTACTTGACTGTGGCGCAAAGATGGTCATGAGAGGAACCATCAGCAGCCAGGCGTACGTACATGTTAAGGCCTCAGCTGGTGAAGCTATTCAGGCAGTCAAGAGGGACATGATTCGCAGCATTGTTGCTCGTTGTGAGCTGCTCTGTGATGACTTACTTCAGGCTGAAGAGGAACAAGGTTAGACATTCCGGAAAACATGCAACAAATGCAGCTATTATTCATTAATTGCAATGGTTTGTAAATTGACTTGCATTGTCGATTTCACCTTGAAATTTCTTACAAAGGGATTTATTTTTTATTGTGATTCTCATGTCCACTTTTGTAGACATGTATTTTAAAGGTTTTAATACAACAAATATTATTTAAGACTTCAACGATGAGCTGGATTGATTTTGCAGAAGCTTTAATAACTCTGTGTCGTTAAAGGATTAAAGTGTTGTTGTTACTGGTATAATTTCTTTTGTCTTTGTCACCTGCTGATTGTTTTCATGATTATAATTGTGGCATGATGACTGTGGAACTCTTATTCATGTGCACTTGGACAATACTCAATTTCTTATCAAGAAATGCTAATCCAATGCAAAGGTTTTTTATGAGTGATGGGTTACTGTTCTCATGTTTCTCATGTATTAGCGGACACATCTGTTGCTACAAGGACCAACTACATTAATGTTGTCATACCAGATCTTTCATTACCTAATGTGTTATTTATAATTAGATTTACATGTAACAAATGCAGCTATTATTCATTCATTGCAAAGATTTATGTAGCACCTTTTAAGATTACTACTCAGAGTTGCTCCCGACCTAAGCACTGCTAAAAGGAGCAGTTTTAAGGCTAGAGTAGAATGTGTCAGATTTACATTTTACAAATACAATAATTCAATACATATATTAATGCCGTTACCTGTACCACTCCTGTCCTAGTGCTGCCAATGTTTGTTATTGTATATTGCTATCACTATTTTATGTAAGGGTTTTCAGAAGCTGTTGTAGTCCTACGATGTATTGTTGTCTTAGATGTCCGAATTCTGTACGAAATGCCACAAAGAGTTTATGCCAATCTACCAGATACACACATCAAATTCTGTGACTACCTCTTCCCAGACGAGACGCCAGACGACTCTGCCGAGCGGTTCCGGGTCCTTTTAGAGTTTGATCTCACACCTGAAGATGTGGATTCTTCCGCTGAACGACTACCAGGTTCTCCATCTCACGAACAAATCTATTTTGTTTTGTACTTCTCACCATTGAAACTTATAGACAGTTAGGGTAGCCGACCGTGCAGATATTTTGTTAGGAATTGTAGGAAAGTGCTTATTTTTACGGAATGTCGTTACCCGATAACCGATTTCATTGCCTGGGCAGTCAGCCAATATGACCAACGAAATATTTCTGGGTTATGTTCAGGTAAAATCGCGCATTTTTACGGAATTTCGGATGAGGCAATTACAGTTTAATGTATGCGCTAGGGCATAACCGAGTAGACAATTTCCACTGAGTACCGAATCCGAGTATTCGGATGAACTATTTGACGGATCCAGGTACAAACCGAATAGTAGCGGCAAATCAGGCCAGCGACAGCGAGTAGGCCTACCATCCGTAGGCAATCGTAGTTAACCTGCCACATGCGCAGCTACAGAGAACTATCTATAGTCAATGTAGAGTCTATAGCAATATCCTTCGTATAGCGTATTGTCGCACTCTAGGCTGTAACAATATATTTATTATTTAATAACTTTATTTGAGAAACAAATGTAAAACCTTGTTATAAAATTTTAAATTTGAAGTTATCAATGACGTCTTTGCTCTCTAATGTTTATCGGAAAGTGGGTGGAGCAAATTCAAGTGTGAAAATTAAGTATAGGTCTGTGGAATGCAACCAAAATATATTAAAATTTATAAATTAACATCATTATTTTAATGAAAATTCAACGGAATGTAAGGTTTTTGTTTAATTAAGCAATAACTTATAAGTAAGTCCGTTAGTCCTAAATTTATTTGATAAAAAAATATTATTTTATCAAAAAAAATTATTATTTCTAAAAAATTATTTGATTGAAAAAATTATTTTTAGCTATTTGCGGGTGTAATATTTGCCGAGGCGAATACTTCCGAATAGTCCAATATTCGGCCGATGCGAATGTCCGAGGCGATTTCCGGTTATGCCCTAATATGCACAATGCATATGGTACGCATGCATTATTCTTTTCGATAGCATACATACGGCATGTGTATGTTGTTCAGCTAAGTTTCTTATTATCGCGCTAGGGGTTGAACCCTCAACCATTAGCTTGACCGTCTAACATGGTGACTACTTTACTGCTGTGACATTTTGACTGTAATGTAAATTGTTCACGAGACTACAATTCCTCCATGTCTCAAGTAGACCGTATAAATTCATGTTACAGACAGTGTTCACTACATGTATGCTAGGATTATGCCATGGTAATCTAATTTGAAGGAAGCTAGGGTTTTTCGGACATGTTATGCGATCAAATGGAATGGAAAAAGAAATGATGCTGGCATGTGGAGGAGGAAGGAAGAAAAGAGGGCGCCCAAGGAAAAAATGGATGGATGTGATACATGAAAAAACTGAAATGAGCCTGAAGGAATTAAGAGATGCAACTTCGGACAATTGGAGAGGATTGGTCATGGCGGTCGCTAGACTTCCAAGAAATAACAGCACAAGGTGACAAGGTGAATCTAATTTGAGGACTTTTGCTGTCATTAGCAAGATCCATAGGGATGTGGTGAACAATGCATTTAATTTAAAAATTCTGATGATTGGGCTAAATTTTTATGCGATTACCTCAATTGGTACATTTATTATGACATTGCTTAACAATGCACAATCTGTTTTTGTGAATATTTCAGAGGAAAGTGATTTGGTTCAACCATCAAGGCAGGTAAAGCTGAGAAGAGCAAAACCTTCTGAAGTTACAGAGACTAAAAAAAAGTCATCACCAATGTTTAAGTATATAGGTAAAAAAATTCAAATTTATTTTTGGAGTCTTTATTGTATTGTATTTGGCCATTTCTATAGCACTTCTCCCATCATAGTCCATTCAGAAAGGGGCCTTTGCAGGCAAGGATATGGATTGAGCAATGGCAGTCTTTTACAGAGGGAGCGAATTGTAATTGTAAATACGACAATTCAATTTCTAGAGCACCGTCGGTAACAAGCTACTTCTAGGGTGCTTTACACAACATTTCACTGTCAGCGAAAATGTAAAAAAACTAATACATAGCTCTAGTTCTTGGCTCTAGCTACTAAAGCTATATGTCATTGTTGGCTAGTCACTTAGTCAAGCAATAATGAAGGGGTCAAGACGGTCAGAGGATCGAAGATGATGCAATGAAGTGTCATTAGATCACAAGGATACTGTTATTCAAGACCCAATTGAGACTTGAGCATTAAATGAATTTTATTCGGCAGAGATGGCGAGCCAGTGAAGTTCTTCAGCCATAGTAGCATTGATATGGGAGATTCAAGAAATTATGTAATAGGACCCTGACTTGTATACAAAAGCTGAGAGATAATTGACAACTTCCCTGGAGGCAAAATAATTTGGTTGAACTGTGTAGTGTAATGTAATAAAACATTTGTACTTGGGCTTCTCTAGACACTGAAAATGTCTGCTTCAATTAGAGATTTCTGAATTGTGAGCGCTTGATGCACAGACGCCTGTTAAGAGTGCTGCTGATTTGAGCGGCGCTATATATTACATTTTGTTTTTATCACCACTAAGTGCCACAGAATGTTTTGTCGTTGTTCATAGGCATTGTAGTTGCTCGGTTGCAGGCAATCATTTCTTACAGCTTTGCTAGAAAGCCATCGATGAAAACAATGCTTAGAAGTTTCCAGAATGGAGTAGACATATGATGTCTATAATTGTGCTAATGCCTTTGGTTTGCTCTTTTCTTTTGCAGGTGTTGCCACTGCAGCTATGGCTGGCATCATGTCTTACTGGTTGGCGACACAGGAGGGTTCACTTTAAGCTGGCATTACAATCATCTGAACATTCCTCTTTTTAGAACTGTGGTGTCCGTCCTTGTGTATCGACTTAAACAGTACTAGAAAGGGATCTTTAAGACGTAGAATGGTGATCTGTAATTCTGATTTTTTAAGTTGGAGATTAACAGAACTTGGAAATTTCAGTTATAAAAATATCTGTAAAAATTTGTGCAAAGGAAAGCTTGTCCAGAATAAACTGTTTATTTGTGGAGTATTAAATTGCTATTTTAAACTTGTAGAGCTGACCATTCAAGTAACTTAGTGATTTTGGTAATGTTATAATGAATCTAGTAAGTTTGCTTGAGATCTTGCTTTCGAAATGGCATGGTGGACAGTTCAAATGACGTCTTCCACATTGATGGATGGGTAGCGAGAGGTTATCCAAATGCAGACAAGGGTATTATACCCAATGCAGTTGTCTCCATATAAATTTCGTATTGTTGATATTTTGGGTGTTTGTTCTCTGTGAACAATGTATTTATAATTTATACATAATTATTCATTTAGCTATAAACTAATAGCATCTGAGTGAGAATTAAATTTTTTTCTAAATACCATCTGATGTCACACAGACTAATAAATAAAATAATAATGTAAAACCCTTAAGGGACCGAGATCCCGCTAGCAGGGTCACCCAATAACGGAGATGAAATTAAGTAGTGATGGTTGACGAATTGAGTATATTCAGTAAGGTGGTAAAGTTACTAGACTTAACTAGTTAATTAATATAAAGTATACATACTTAACAGATAGTAAAGAAATTGGCACTTCATGTAGAGTGAATCAATAGGTGCTTACAGAGTCGGTATGTATAATTGTATATGCAATAACCCACTCATCGTATTTGGGGAATACTTAAAATTTCTTGGATGGGAATAAGAAAAAGGAGGGTATAAGATGGAGACCTGCAACTATAACAGGGGTCCAGTGGTTTCCTTAGAAGTCGGGGTCGTCTATGCCAAGATGTGACATGATGAGAAATTGTGCCCCATGCAGACACATCAGCATCTGTATTGAATGAAAGACAGTTCCTTATTGTTTGCTCATCAACTCATACTCAAGCACCACTCTGAACAACATTCTTTTTGGTATACAGTGTAGTTTATTTGTGTCTCTTTAGATGATACGAGGGTCATAAGAACAGTAACATAGGGTCATGATAACAGTGACATAGGGTTATGAGAATACAGTAACGTAAGGTCATGAGAACAAAGTAGCATAGAGTCATAAGAACCCAAGAACACATGGTCATGATATCGCACAGTATCATATGGTCTTGAGCACACGGATCATAGGGATCAACCGTAACTCGGCTCGGCCCAAGTTTCACAGTATTCAGCATAAATTTGGACAAACAACGAGTTCGAATTTTGATCTTTCAGATTTTCTGTTTTTAAAACAAAAATTGGACTTTTTAATTTATAAAAGACGATCGACTTAACAAAAAGCACAAATACTGCTACTATTAGTACTTGCTAGTTACTACTTCCAAATGTAAACTAAGATGACACTTAAAAATTCATATAAGTTGTGCAACTGTGTTCTCATGATCCTATGCTACTGACTAAAAATCAAGAAAATGAGACTTTTATAAATATTTTAAACTCAGCTCGGACTCTGCAAAATTCAACTCATAAATTTCGGACTTGGCAAGAAATTGAACTCGGTTCATCCATAGTCAGTCATGATATCACAAACTATCATACAGTCTTGATAACAAAGTAGCATAGGTCCTGAGCACATCAGTTGCATAGGGTTGTGACCATGTGGTAGCATAGGCCATGACTCATGATAACATATAGGAGTATACTATTGAGAACACAGTAGCAAAGGGCTGTAAGAACACAGTAGCATAGGGTCATAAGAAGACAAAAGTAGTATGGGGTCATGAGAACACAGTAGCAATGGATCATGAGAACACAGTAGCATGAGGTCATAAGAACACAGTAGCATGGGGTCATGAGAACAGAGTAGCACAGGGTCATGAACACAATTGCATAGGGTTGTAAGAACACAGTAGCATAAGGTAATGAGAACACAGTTGCATGGGGTCATGAGAAGACAGTAGCATTGGGTCATGAGAACACAGTAGCATAGGGTCCTGAGAACACAGTAGCATAAGGTCATGAGAACACAGTTGCATGGGGTTATTAGAACACAGTTGCATAATGTCATGAGAACACAGTAGCATACGATCTTGAGAACACAGTTGCAAAGGGTCATGAGAACACAGTTGCATAGGGTTGTAAGAACACAGTAGCATGGGGTCATGAGAACACAGCAGCAAAGGGTTATGAGAACACAGTAGCATAGGGTCATGAGAAGACAGTAGCATTGGGTCATGAGAAGACAGTAGCATACCCTCATGAGAACACAGTTGTATGGGGTCATGAGAAGACAGTAGCATTGGGTCATGAGAACACAGTAGCATACCCTCATGAGAACACAGTTGCATGGGGTCATGAGAACACAGTAGCATGGGGTCATGAGAACACAGTTGCATACGGTCATGAGAACACAGTTGCATGGGGTCATGAGAAGACAGTAGCATTGGGTCATGAGAAGACAGTAGCATGGGGTCATGAGAACCAGTTGCATACGCTCATGAGAACACAGTTGCATAGGGTCATGAGAACACAGTTGCATGGGGTTATTAGAACACAGTTGCATAGGGCCATGAGAACAGAGTAGCATACGATATTGAGAACACAGTGGCATGGGGTCATGAGAACACAGTAGCATACGGTCGTGAGAAGACAGTAGCATTGGGTCATGAGAACACAGTAGCATACCCTCATGAGAACACAGTTACATGGGGTCATGAGAAGACAGTAGCATTGAGTCATGAGAAGACAGTAGCATTGGGTCATGAGAAGACAGTAGCATTGAGTCATGAGAACACAGTAGCATACCCTCATGAGAACACAGTTGTATGGGGTCATGAGAAGACAGTAGCATTGGGTCATGAGAACACAGTAGCATACCCTCATTAGAACACAGTTACATGGGGTCATGAGAAGACAGTAGCATTGAGTCATGAGAAGACAGTAGCATTGGGTCATGAGAAGACAGTAGCATTGAGTCATGAGAACACAGTAGCATACCCTCATGAGAACACAGTTGTATGGGGTCATGAGAAGACAGTAGCATTGGGTCATGAGAACACAGTAGCATACCCTCATGAGAACACAGTTGCATGGGGTCATGAGAAGACAGTAGCATTGGGTCATGAGAAGACAGTAGCATTGGGTCATGAGAAGACAGTAGCATTGGGTCATGAGAAGACAGAAGCATACCCTCGTGAGAACACAGTTGCATGGGGTCATGAGAAGACAGTAGCATTGGGTCATGAGAACACAGTAGCATTGGGTCATGAGAAGACAGTAGCATTGGGTCATGAGAAGACAGTAGCATACCCTCATGAGAACACAGTTGTATGGGGTCATGAGAAGACAGTAGCATTGGGTCATGAGAAGACAGAAGCATACCCTCGTGAGAACACAGTTGCATGGGGTCATGAGAAGACAGTAGCATTGGGTCATGAGAACACAGTGGCATTGGGTCATGAGAAGACAGTAGCATTGGGTCATGAGAAGACAGTAGCATACCCTCATGAGAACACAGTTGTATGGGGTCATGAGAAGACAGTAGCATTGGGTCATGAGAACACAGTAGCATACCCTCATGAGAACACAGTTGCATGGGGTCATGAGAAGACAGTAGCATTGGGTCATGAGAAGACAGTAGCATTGGGTCTGAGGACACAGTAGCATACCCTCATGAGAACACAGTTGCATGGGGTCATGAGAAGACAGTAGCATTGGGTCATGAGAACACAGTAGCATACCCTCATGAGAACACAGTTGCATGGGGTCATGAGAACACAGTAGCATGGGGTCATGAGAACACAGTTGCATACGGTCATGAGAACACAGTTGCATGGGGTCATGAGAAGACAGTAGCATTGGGTCATGAGAAGACAGTAGCATTGGGTCATGAGAACACAGTTGCATACGCTCATGAGAACACAGTTGTATACGGTCCTGAGAACACAGTTGCATGGGGTCATGAGAAGACAGTAGCATAGAATCATGAGAACACAGCAGCATAGGGTCATGAGAATAGTCATTTTCAAACCCACAGAACATGTGAGGAGTGCTTCCATTTTGATTGCAATATACGAATATACGAATGTATATTTGTATGTATGTATGTATCTGGCTATTTATATAGCGCCTCTCGAAGGCATTAAGAACCTGTTGAAGACGCTATGATGATGAATCTATAATAATAAGCGTGTCATAAGTATGGACGCTGCTAACAATATGTTAAGCTGTAAGAGTTATTGAGTATTAGTAAATAGCATTACTAGTAGCAATGCTGTTAGATATTTATTTCGCTGCTGTTTGAGCATAGTCTTCAGCAACCTCACGTTACCTTGATTTACCATTACATTTCTTACCTTACACAGACCAACACATTAGCCGCCATTCCATAGAATGATAAATCCGCTGGAAATGACCATAGTTTGAGTGGACAATACTTGCCTTATGGGTCTGCCAGTTACCTAGAAGGATGATGTACGTGGCCCAAGGGTAGATCATTGTGGCAGAACTGGGTGAAGGATAATTAGTCTGGAAATGTGGGTCCAACACAAGTGGAATATTGTTACACGTCTCCAGTATTTGGCACTACTCAACACACACGACATTCTCTTTATTTGCGCCTTCCCATCTTCTTGCCTTATGGGCGTGTGTGTGTGTGTGTGGGGGTGGGGTGGTTAAAAACTCAAACCGCAGAAATAACAAATGCTATAATTCTATCAACACCTAACAATTTAGAAAACACGAACAAGTTCAATGGAAAACCCCGCCGAAACTAAGCCGCACGACATTTCTTATTAGCTACATCCCTGTCTTGCCTCTTGCTTGCCTCCTCCTCCTCCGGTCTAAAGCCAATGCCAGCCTCGTCGCTTGTTCCTCGAAATTCGGCAGTCGCGTTAATTTATGGCTGGCCTTCCGTTCGCGCTGCGGCGGTATAGCTTCGACAGGTCGCCCACCTGTCAACACGCTCGTCCATCCCCCGCTGGCCGGCCGCCGCGTCACTGCGGCGACCGCCAAACCACAGGTGCCCGGACAGGTGCGCGCTTCGGTGACGTCATGAAATTTAGGCGATGGCGCGGAGCTATTTATAGACGCGGCGCGATCCTCTTCTCGTCGACTCGACTGAGGAGGATACGGCGTCTGTCGTCGCGTTGGACGGTCTTCGTCTTGGTCGAGCGACGGCTGCAAAGGAGGAGGAGAGGAGGAGGAGGAGGTGGAGGGAATTACAAGATGGCCGACGGATGCAGCAGTTCAGTGTGCGCCATCGAACGCAGATTCGTGAAGAAAGAGCTGCTCAGCTGGACGAAGAAGATTCCGATCCTTGTGGGTGAGTAAAAACATCCGTCGTCGCCTCTCCTTCGGCTGTTTCCGCGTCGCCCGACCGACGACAAAAGCCGCCATATTGTTCGCGTCGAATTATTAGCATAGGCGCCGCCGCTGTTGAGAACGGCCGGGATACTCCCCCGACGGCGCTCAACTCGTGTGATTGGCAGCTTGAGCGCGGGAAAGAGAAAGTAGCGCTGCGTGGGGTAAGATAAGGTTAAAGCTGCAAACGTTGGACGGAAAGCACGCTATTGACGCACGGTGGATGGGTTTTGTGGTTACTCTACCTTGTGCTTTTAATAGTTTTCAATGCACGGAAAGGTAATAATCGAACTTAAATAGCTGCTCTCGGTTCATCAATTCATCAACATCGGATTTAGGGAACTTAATTAGTGTGCACAATGTAGTTTTGGGGTTCTTGAAATGTGATGTTACAAAGTTCAGATACATTATTTATAGGCCTAAGTAGTACATACATGCAATGTAAGCTGTATGCTAACTTATGGGAAGACCACAGTAGTTTACTTTTGAGATTGTGGTTTGTGTATTCAATAACCAAAATTGACCATTTCTGTGATAAATCAATTCATCCAGCGACCCAAGGACGTCAGTCCCCCATTGAGTGATGGAGGCAACTCCTCCCCCATCCCGGTCCCATGAGTACAAATGTTTGCATTGTTATCTGGGTTGAGAACAGTTGAACAATTATATTGGTATGCCAATTAATAATAGCAATAGTCATAGGAATAATAATAAGAAGATTGTGAATGAAGATGATGATTCTCGGTTATTGTTTTGAGTCTTGAGGGCTCAAATAAAAGCATACCAATATAATAGGCATAACAATATAATTGTTTAACTGTTTTCAAAGCAGAAAACTATGCAAACATTTATACCCCATCCCCACTCAATACTTCACGAAAATGGTGAATGCATGGGCTTTGTTTGTACTGGGTATGAAAAGTGGGAGTATGGTACTACTGTCCAAAAAAATATTCTTCTAAATTACACGTATGGGTGCATCGAAATCAGGGTAAACAAATAACTTTCCAGTAGAGACCAAAATCGATCCTTTTTTAAAAGGCAACCTTTTTTAATAAGGTTAGTGGTGCCGGGCATTCTCTGTGATTGGCCCAACAACATGGAATGAACCTCCTAGAGCTGTGTGCTCTCTCAAGGGTCTGCGCCACTCTATCACTTGCTCAAAGCATTTCTATTCCACCTGGCCTGGATTGAGAGTGCCACAGAGTAGAGATCTTGAAGGAGTGCTATTTAAGTTACAATTAATAGATTGATTGAGTCTTTGGTTTAGGTCGATTACGCATTGAAGTGTGGGTTGACCACACATCTGTAGGAAGAGCTTTTCTAAGAGTTTAAATGCATCTGGAAAGGGCTGTCCTGGGGCTATAGGGCAATCATCATTCGTGTACCCACTAGGAAGTGTTGGCTAACGAGTAACTAGTCTGGAGGAAAAGTAGTTGACTTTATAGACATATTTGACACTTCTTAAAGGCATTGCACCATGACCTGATGCTGAAAGATTTATTTTGATGATTATGATTGCAATATGATGTTTTGTTGTCATTAGGTTCAATTTTAAAATGGACTTGTGTTTATTCTATGATTTAATGCAGGTTTGATATGCATGTAACTTGCTCAGTGAGTTGGTACTCTAATGAACTAATTCCAAATAATTCAGACTCTTTGCCAGTGGGACTTCATGAGATAGAAGGAGGCCGATTACATTGTTTAGGAAAATTCATGAGAAAAATTCAGGAAAGACTCCTCAGAAGCTTTGGGTATAGTGGGCTAGTATAACAGCCACATTGCTCATGTTGGGCTTTCCGTTTTCTTGTGTATAAAGCCATGTAGAACTAGTACCTATAAAGGTTTTTACTGACCAGTTTGGAAAGCAAGAGGGGTTGACATAATTAGCAGGGGTGAGGCCCTTCCCTACAACTAAAATTCTAGCAGATGCTGTTCAGTAGAAAAATTATAACATGTATACAAAAGTGTTGTCCCAAGTTATGCATTAATGGTTATTATATGTTGTTGTTGTACAGCTGCAAATAAGAATTGAGATGAAAGTTACTAATGTGACCAAACTGCATTGATCATGCACTTAATATTTGTTTAATGCTTAGCTCTTTGTGCCTTCAGAGCATTTTAGTCTTTAAATTTCAAACATTTATTGAGCACCGAGGTGTGCTCAGACCAAAGTTACCAAACGCAGCAAAAGAGAACGGTTGTTGAGTTTGATGAATGGAAATCCATTTAGCTAACCCAGCCGATACTCACAGATCCAGAAGGACTCCATTCCGGGACTCGACCCAACAACAGAGCGTGCTTTCTGTTCGATTGCTTGGCTTTAATATTCTCTTGTGGGTTTGTTACAGACCTCCATATTATGTGGACTCCTTCAACTTTATGAGGTGTTGTGTCCAGAAACGACTGGCCAGCATTTGATGGCTTCAGGAAAGGCTTGTGAGCTGCCATCTAGGACTACACAAAGGCTGTGGACATCCGATGAGCATAGGAAAAGAAATGAGATAAACTGTCACAGGAATTAAAATTTGAATGTCATCACCATAGAAATGGTTATCCCAATGCACGATTAAGCAATGCACTGAATGTAGTAGCTTATATAGTGCTTGTACGGAAGGCCAAGTACCAAAGACTGAGGCAAAACTCTTGCAAATGCAGATGAGGCCACGAAGCAGTGATTGTCATTAATATATACATGATGCTAGTACTGACTGAGTGCAAAGATTAGGTGGCAAAAAGTAACTTCCAATCTTTCATCCATCTCTGGCCATCCAAAAAGCGAATATTCTTCCACCACAGTTCAAGGCCACACACACACACACACACACACACACACACACACACACACACACACACACACACACACACACACACATCACAACACATGCAACTTACGCAGGATGAGTGATGCTCGAGTGGCGTGCAATGGGATCGAGCATATGTCTAGTCATGCATACATACATACATGCTCGCCTGCACGCACCTTTATATATATATAATATATATATATATATATTACACACACACACACATGTGTGTGTGTATATATAGATATATATACACACACATATATATACACGCCACTCGAGCATCACTCATCCTGCGTAAGTTGCATGTGTTGTGATATGTTAGGTTGCTGTGTGAGGTCCTAAATGCATCATAATCGCTGTGTTTATACAAAGAACACCGTTTGCAGACCCCTTAAGGTGCTGATCATGGCCGTCAGACAGAGCTAAAAGCGTGTTTTAGATAAGATGCTGAATTGACCATAAAGGGTCATTGATTCATAACCAAAGAGGGGGAAAGATCTCGAATGCATTTTCAATGTTCAACCAGATCACTGCGACCTGTATGTAGGCGCCCATGTATTGGTATGGCTGTGCTACGGCGCCATATAAATTGTCTTTATTATTATTATTATTATTATTATTATTATTATTATTATTGTATGTCTTTTCCAAAATGTCAGAAGCGTGGCAGGAGAGCCACTATATCTGGGTAATAATGCATTTAAAGATGGACTGAAGCTGGAAGTTTAAGAACTTTGACATGGTCACAAGGACGGCATATTTCTCTTCAGCCCATTGCCTTGTCTCCTCCTCCTCCTCCTCTTCCTCCTGCTCCATACATCAGGGTATTAGAACAAACATCAGTCACAGTTGTTTCCAAGGATTGACTTTTACCATTTGACCTTGATCCGATGTGTTTGGGAGAATGTGATAGCCTCAGTTGTTATGGAACATGTGCTATGTTGCCATCTATTTATGCAATCGTGTATGAATCTGTGTCCAGCATCAGTTGTTTTATGGGATTGTTGTGATGAATGTGGATCAAGGCTTCTGGGGTTTTGGTTGAGTCTAATCCTAATCAATAATGTTACATTAATGTCAGATATAAAATCTACGCTACTAAGTAATTTATACGGTCAGTGCAGAAGTTGATTCATGACATGCCAAAGCTTGGTGCGGCAGATAATTCACCAAATTCCAAGACACAAGAAAGGAAATGGACAAAGATATCACCCGATGGTGAGGCAGAATGTGATTGACTGGATCAGAATAGACAGAAGATGGAACTCAAGCTGCAAATCATTTGATGCACAAATTTGTTCAGACAACGAGTTAAAATCTGACCAGTGGATAACAACAAGTATTATACCTAGAAACCGAACGGGGAAAATGTCAGAAAGAAATAGAAAGATGAGATTGTGTAACATAGGCAGTAATCAAAATGGCATAGATGCTAGTTTCACATACGAAAAGGAATACAATCAGCAGACCTCAGCTTAGCTGGATGAGCTGGCTCAAGGAACCATCACTAGGAAGCTACAAAAACATGGAACATTTAGATGGAACAGCAGTTTACAATGTTTTCAAAATTAATTCTGGAAGTCTATTGTAAAATTATTTAGTAAAAAATTTGAACTCAAAGTTGTATAAATGGAAGATGCAAATATTTAGGTACTTAAAAATGATACAATCATTGAGAAACAATGAAAGGAACACTTTGAACTATTACTACACGTTAATATACACACTGACCATACAGTTCTCACCGATTTACCTGAAGGCAACATATGCATAGATGGAATCATCACAGAACAGCGGCTTCAAGGAAAAAAGAGGAGAAACTTGTCATAGCAATGCATACCTGTATTAAAACATGTAACAATAGGAAGAAATACAAGAAGACTGAAGAATCAACAATTGTTCTAATATACTTAATGGGGAAAATCACAGGACTGCACAAATTACAGAGGCATTTTATTATTATTATTATTATTATTATTATTATGATTATACTGCAAACTTGTGAGTTTGAGTCAATGAAGAAGAATATTATTATTCTGGAACAGCTGCAAAATTCATCTGGGTAAACGTTCCTCGAAAGGCAACAGCATGAAGCTTTAAATGTTTAATGATAAAAATTTTAATAATAATAATTATAATAATAATATTAATTATTATTATTATCATTATCATCATTATACTTATAATCATTTTTATGATTATGAATAGCCTCAGGGCCTAGTTGAAGAAACTTTATGACATTGAAATCAGAAGCAAGACATAAATACAGGATATTATGATAGATAAAAGAAGCCATTAGAAAATTTGACCAACTGATTAACAAAGAAAAGACCAAAACAATGGTTATGGAAGAAAGCAGTGACTCAGCATCCGGTGAGAGGCTTTAGAACTAGAAGCTCAATTGGTCTATCTTACAGGATCATTACCGCTGATGGCAATGCTGAAAAAGACATTCAAAATACAATGGAGGCATTTCACACACATGTGTAAAGACAAAATATGGAGAAGCAGATAAATTACGACGAAAACCAAGACAAACATATACATGTAAGAGATGATGATGATGATGATACAAGCAATTTCGGTTCTTTCATATGGTACAAGTCAAAAGAACGAGAAGAAACGAACTCTTGCTGTGCACAGAAATGAGTTTGCTATGGACGAATCTGCAGGAATTTAAGGACAGCAGAAGATTAACATTGATGGCATATGTTGGTTCTTGGGGGAGGGGAGCGGTCAGAACAAGTCTGTTACACAGTCATTCAGCAACAGAGTTACAGGGACCGAACGGATAGAACGCTCAGCACGTAGGAAGGACAGCGGAAAGGACTAAGGACTGAGCAAGTTCTGGATGCTCTTTCACTCCGCGTCTTCAATGTTCTGTCTTAGGGTCATCTGATGGGCTTTGTGAGGATGGTCAATATGATGCACACTTGTATTATACTGTATTGTGTTGGATTGTAAAGACTACAATGAATTTTAGAGAACACTACCAGTTGATCAGTTCCCACACAGAGCACAACATGCAAGGTTTGAAGAAAAGAGAAATGAGAAGACCAGTTGACTGCTCTGGACAGACAATGCAAATTCATTCATTCATTCATTCATGCTGAGAATTTGTATAGCGCCCCTTCTAGAATCTACTCAGGAGCGCTCCCAGCCCGGCCACGACTAAAGAAAACAGACTTGAGGGACCTGTTAAAACCTGATGGTTGGGCGATAAGCATAGAGCATAGAGCGGAGCCAAGCACAGAACCTGATCCAACTGACTCAAAAGCACAAGAGGAAGGCCAGCAAGTAAGGAACAACAATGGTCAACTGTAAATGAGGATATATCTAGACTTAGACTAACGTCAGGAGCAACAATAGACTTGATCGAGGATAATGGAGATCCTTTGTCCAAAACCAATGTGGCTGAAATCAGGAACTGATAGTGATGACCACCATCAAAGCTTTCCCACATAAATTTGAGGTGAAATTCCAGGAAGTCACTGGTTAAGGAGACTGGAGGTCAAAGATCTGAGAGAATGCCATGAGTAATTGGAGTAAAATATTTTGAAGACAATGTCTTGATAGCCAAAATGCTGTTCACAGAACAGGCAACTAATGAATTTAGTCTAATGATGCTTTTTATTTTAATAGTGTACTGGCTAACATAAGGTTGAGGTGAGATCAGTTTATGGAACTGGAAGAAGCAGAGCGATCTAGGATTGCTGATGTTTGGATAAAGTTAAATATGAATACGAATTCAACAATTACCTTTACGTTACATTGCATCTTTGGCTTGCAATTAGATTGTCAGTGCACAGTCTCCATTTTTTTGTATAGCACTGAAGATGAGTCGACCAATTTGAATTGTTAGATCACAAGTTGAACTTTTGAGTCGCAAATGCATGTGAATTACGTTTTTTTGTAGTAAGTTTGTTGTTAATTCTGTTCTGATGTTGAAACTTTGAGATGAAATAAAATGTCTCAAGATGTAATCTTTCTAATCTGATATCTTTTTGATTAAGTTTGTTTTCTAATTCTAAAACTGTTCACATCAAGTTAAATCGAATGGTATGTGATGAAATGATATCAATTTGACTAGGTGTGATTCTAATTTTACGCTATTCCTGGTCAACAAGTATAGGCCTATGAAATATTATCCATAAATCAGCAATTTCTTTGGTGAGATGCTTTCCATTGGATTTGTCTAATGAAAGTAGGACTTTGTGACTTGGAGGCTGTGACAGGCATTCCGGCACTTCCCTGTTGTCATCACCATGATCACTGTCACGAGGTTGCTGCTGGTGTTGTTGACACCAATTGTTGTGGCATCTGGTGAAAACACTGTATGTCACCAATGCCTTTAAGACTAGTCCCGTAGGACAACAGGTGTGTCTGGTTCAGTCAACCATCAGATGGAACCAAACGATGGCCTGTACTGATGGCAGATTGTGACTGCATTTTAACTGTAGTCATGAACTCAGTCTATTGGCCACACTGGAAATTAATGTGATTTATAAAGTGATTGAAATGAATTCCTGATATCTACATGAAATGGGATGCATATATAGCAATATATTCAGATACTACTTGCATACATGGTTGATTCTTGGATGCCCTTAGTAACTGTTCTTCAGTACTAAATAATTATGTGTTTATATGGGAGCATGATGCAAGTCACTTGTGTAAAGCATTTGATTGCATTGTGTAATGCAATATGTGTTGGATTTTAGTGTTATTGGAGAACTTCTATAGCTTCTTTAGAGTTATTTACAAGGAATCTATTGAGGATGAATAAGTTGCATATCTTAAAATTCATGACCTGATTTTGAGCAAGAGTTGGTTGCATGGCAACACACCTGGGTGAAGATCGGAAAGATGTGGATTTGATACCCATTAGCCCTATGATGTTAATTCAGCCTTCCATTCATTAAGTGGCATGGTTAGAATGAGCAGTAGGACGGATGGGCGCCTTGCAGTCTGCCATACAGTTAAATTCGACACCTGTTAAACTTGCCATCATCTTTTACTGCTATGCCACATAAATCTTATGGCATATTTGTCAGTTTCAAGTAATAAGGATTCTTGCAACATCACAATAGATGCATCATTTGCCTTATCTTGCCAACCTTCTTTCGATGTGGAACTTTTGTGGATGCTGTGCCTGCTGAAAAGCTAAAGCTTTGCATTTTTCGTGCAACGATTGAAGCAAAGTGATGAAAAGGCTTCAGTCCTATTTTCATTAAAGTCTGTTAATGTGGCAACAATTGATGGATTTAATTGGAGCTGAATGACCTAGTCCATGATTTGTTTGTTTAATATCCTTTGATTCATTATACATTCATTTTGAAAATTTGTATAACGCCCCCTCAAGAAACCTACTCAAGGCCTCCCAGCTGAACCAGGGTAATATAAATCATATTTGAGCAGCTTGTGAAACAAAGGCCTGTTACTCCTTGGCGACACCCGACCAGTCAACACCGTCGCACTTGATACGTGTCTTTTGATCGTCTGCGTCGGTTACATTTAGCGTTAAACAGTTAAAAGATTTCCAAATAGACTGCCATTTTCCAGCGTCTGCAGATGCATTTTGCACACCTTGGGTTGATCTGATCGATAAGCTTTCGCTGGTAACTGCACGTATTAAGTGTGGTGTTGTAGTTCGGTCGGGTGTTGATTATGGCTCTCCTGCCAAGTTGATCACCATATTAATGCTTTTTCACCGACGCAACAGTGATGGCTCAAGCGTCTAAGTTGTTTGTTGAACCTGGCCAGGTTCAGAGCCCCTCCATCGGTTGATTAGCCAGCCAGCCAGCCAGAAAATGTTTGCAAAGGACCTCGACAAATCGCTTGCTCTTTCTTTTGGTAACAATGTCGTCGTGTTCAGACTGTATTGATCCCGCGGAGATGGCTTTGCGACTCGTGTCGAATGCTTTTCGTGCATGACTTGGTGACACATGGTCAAGAGAGTCTGTGTCTGTGTGCGTATGTGTGTCGTCTGCACTTTCAGAACTTGTTGAGCGAGTGGCAGTGTCTTTGCAATGAGTCCTTCTGACCTCGACATTTGAACTTGCTGCACAAGTGAGTTTAGCTGTCTTGGCTGATTAACAGTTAAAACTTTTAAAACTAGAAACTAGAAAGTTTTGTGCATTTGTTGTTTTCTCGACCCATCACGGCTAAAAGGTTTTTCTTTGTTCAATCGCAGACTTTTTATATAAAAGGATTTTGTATTAATCAACAGTGTTGTTGAATTAATTGTAGATCAGACATGATAGGTTGTGTTTTTGAAGCTTTTAGAAATTGTATGGATTTTTTGTTCCAGATCAAGAACAGCCTATCTAGCTGAAATTTCCTAATTTATACAGGAGACATAATGTTCTCTTGTGATACAGTTTAAAAATAAACTTGAATTTATTTAAGTGCATTATGTTCCTTTTTTGTTGCTCGAAATATGCATGCATGCACTTAAGATTGTACAATATTCAGAAAACCTTTCTGTGATTGTTACTGTAAGTGATAGTTTATGTAGCACTGTTCAAGTGCTAGTTTATGTAGCACTGTGCAAGTAATAGTTTCTGCAGCACTGTTCAAAGAGCAAAACAAATTTGACTGCTAAGCCATCTGATGTTAAATGGTGTGAAGATATATACTATTGATTATAGGATCATGATCCTCATGCTTGGAACATCTCGGAATAGTTACTATTGCTAGAGTCCCTTTATAAGTGTATCCAACTGCAATAGAAATTGGCAGTTGGCAGACGGAATCATTGTCACTTTTATCTGAGTTTCTGAACCAGAGTTGCTAGGGATGAGATAGGTGAGTTTTACCGGACAGTGTTCAAGATGCCTGATGCTGCTGCTGCCAAGCTGTTCCTCATTGGTAGGTGATGACGTAACCTCTGGCTAAATTGTTGAGAAGGTAGGTGTACGTAGAACAGACGTTCCTTCCAATGGATTATTTTGTAGTGTATGACCAATAATATCTACACGTTATAGTTTAATGACATGAAGTCTGCACACTAGACTCATTCATCATTTCTGCCAAGGCTTTGTATCCTCTTTAGAAAGTATTCTGTTCACAAGTCACCTTGACCTAGGTGACAACATCCGGCCCATCCTTTCTGATGTGTGATTGCATGAGAATCATGTATCATGGACCACGTAGCAACGTGTAGCTACAAAGCTAGGTGCCTGTATCGTGGGCAGGGGGGTTATGATCCAAGCAGGTCATTGGAGTTACCTCAACCATTAGTCACTGGTCTTGCCTCATTCAGCTAATCCACATGCCGTAGATGCAGAATATCTTGATGACCGACTTGGCCAGTGACATGCAGGAATGCATTCTAAGTAATTTGTTGGTTTCTTGTCATTAGTGTCTGGTGCTTTTGATACTGAATTTCCATTCAAGTGCTCTATTGATGTTTGAATTCAAGATTTGAGAAAGTTTTGTTTTTAAAAGTTTGTGCATGGCTTTCCTTGACTAGCACCACCTACGTTTTACAGAACATCTGAAGTTTTAGCCAACTAATCGACTGCTATGCTATCATCTTGATAAACATTTTGATTTGTTGATTGATTAATTGATTCAATGATGAGTTTGTTGATTGATTTATTGATTGATCAACTGAAGTTATGCGTTAAGATAGGATATTTGTTGGTTATACTTTTCTGAGCTATTTTATTGTTGTATATGCAAATCGTCACAGTGTAGGCCCTACGTGATGTGAACCAAAGATTTGTTAGAATAAATCTGTCATTGGACCAACTGTGAAGTGTCTGGGGTGAGTTTTAATTAGAATGATGTTTGAATTGAGCAAGTCATAAATGAGACCAGTGTTGGCAAATCTAAGATTGGAAAAAACTTTGTAATTATGAAGATGATAGAGGCCAGATTTAGACTGCTTTTGGTTTCCATAATAGCGTTAAAAGCAGTTGGGATGTTGGGGAAGCTTTTTGTATGGACCCGAATCTGTGACTAATATTCAGAACTGTCCATGGCAGTCCAGTTTTGAATTTAGAGAGGCTTTGCCAAACCACCTATCCTGGAAAACGATCTCCATTGGTGTTCCCATGGCCTATTTGCTTGTTTTAGCTGAACAACCGGATTAATCACTAATTGAACATCTTCTGTACAGGCTAGGGGCTGTGATACCACTGGATGAATTAAGGGAAGAGAAGGATGCATGAGAGGAGGACAGGTTAGAAGAGGAAGAGGAGAGGCTGGAAGAGGAGGCCGTGTTGAACAGCAGCAGAACTAGTAGTGAAATGGCAGTGCTGTCAGTGTGAATACATTTGTTATTAATTAATTTCGTGCATGCTTGCTGAAGCCTGCGCCAGTCGATATGCGCCATCATTGTGGCGAAATTGATCTGATGTTGTGCCTCTGAGATAACAACAATCTTATTGTTCATCCTCATAAGATGTTAAATGGGAGGAGAAGGTCAACGTTGGCATGGAAACCCGAATGGAGACTGGTCTCTGGGATTGACAGTTGGTCAAAGCTCCTTGGAAATTCAATGCTGGAACTGGCGTGGAAGCCATCCTTCCGAAACAGTTGAATATGACGCACTGAATAGGAGGAGGAGGAGGAGGAGGAGGAGGGAGGCTGAGAGAGAGAGCGAGAGAGAGAGGCAGAGATTCCAATGGACAAAGCAAAGGTAGCCGGACTTACAGGGAGTGAAAGACAGACATATGTGACAGAGAAAACATGGGCAAGTGATGGGGAGACGAAGAAACGAAAATGCAGCATGAGAGGGAGGAGAAAGAAACGGGGGAGAGTGTGCAGTCAGACAGACACGGATGTCACATAGGAGAGGATGGCAGACTGCAGTTGCTATGGTGATACAGTTTAATGTGACTTGGCTCAGTACATCACTTGGATGGAGATTCTGATTTTCCACGCAAATGAATAGTGTTTCTCAGGAGTAATAACAAGATTATAATTTTTCATGCATGGTTGACGATTGACTTCCTTATCCTCCTACGGAAGATTGATGTTAGAAGTTGACGTAGTTGTGTCCTCTTCAAAGATTTTCAGGCAAAATTGCAGTAATTCTCTCTGAGTTTGTTCACCTGTTCCAATCGCAATATATTGGATGTACATTGTACATGAATCAAAGAATGGCTGGTCGATTTTAGACCAATTACTACTAATCCTTGGATGCAAACCTAATGAGCAGTTGATTAAGTTGATTAACTGGTCATATGTTGCCATACTTTGAATTATTCTTGTTAATTTTAAGTTCCAATCGTGTGATAATAATTGTTTTTTTTGTGTTCTAGAAATTCTGTATACATTTTATGTCAATCAGTTGTGTTTAAGTTTTGACTGAATTTGCCTCTTGGGTAGCAGCTACTATGGATCTATGCACGGGCAGTATTATAATAGTACTTCAGAAGTTGTTGGATAAGATGAAATTATGTTGAAATTGTTGGATAAGATGAAATTATTTTCACTTGGCTACTTCGTTTGGTCTGGTACTTTATACAATACTGCTTAGTATTTCCTTACATTAATCTTCTCAAATCAAAAAGAGAGTGCATGTTTGTTATATGTAAGTTCATATTTCTAGAGGAAATGTTCTATTATCTTCACTTTGAGGTCAGGAGGATTTGTGCTGGCAAACAATTGTGAAGTGAGTGTTTACTGCTAGAATGTCTTTCATGCATCAAGGGCCGTACCGAGCTATAATTGCACACTGTGCCTAGCATCAATCTTGCGCCCCCACATTTTGAAAATGGTGCATTTAATGGAATAATAAGTTAGGCGCAAATTTCAGGATGGAATAACTTATTATTTGCGTATTTGAATATTTGCGCTCTGGACCACGGCCCCGCTGGCCCCCTCGGAACGGCCCTGTATGCATCTGTTGCTTCTGAATACCTGGCTTATTCACTCTCATCCCTGACAGCTCTGCTTCGACTGACCTCCATAAATTTCTTTCCTTCACGACAATTTAAATTTTGTTTTAATGGGCATCTGATGATTCTAGTGCAGTGCAAAGAAATTACTTTATTGACAGTTGATATTTTTATAATATTATTATTTATTTTTTATTCTTTACATATGCGTTATAAGCTTTTAGATAATGCTATAGCCAAATGCGTTTTATGGACGATGGCTTTTATATTAATAATTTTGCGTTTTCCATATCCTTCATCCTTCAGCCGGTTTGTTAAGTTTATGGCCTTTTGGAAAAGGAGGAGGAGGAGGAGGAGGAGGAAGAGGCAATGGATATGCGAAACGGTTTCAGCAAGCACGAAAACCAATAAATTCATGTGGAGAGAGCGAAGGGGAGCGGCTTTTAGTAAGAGGCAGGGCACGTGTGCTGTGCTTTGTTGTATGCCCACAAGCATTGTCAACTGCGAATTTGTAGGTCACGTCAGGTGTGCACGGAAAATCAATATTTTTGTCAGTGTTCCATTACCTGAGCTGTATGGAAAGGCAGCATAATTATATATATGTATATATATATATATATATATTATATATATATATATATACCTTGTTAAATACTGCTTGGCTTTTGTGCCCATGTGTTTTTCTGAGCACTGTCTGTGATCTAAGATTAAAATAATAACTGGCAACTTTAGTAACATCTGTGCCACTTTTCACTTTTGGCTATTATATGGTCATTATCCAGGTATATTTGTAAAGGTTGGCTGTTTCGACTCTGAAATGGTTTTGGGACATTCTAATAGTTTCAGGCAAATTGCAGTTTATACCAAACCTATTGCTGACTGCTTGTTAACCCTTCTCTTCTGTGTTAATTTGAGTTGATTAGAAATTATGCATTTAGAAAATGCTGCCCACCCATTAGTTTATTTTACACAGCTGCTTTGTACAAATGTATAGTTATATGGTTTGACTTCTGGAACTAATTGGACTTCTACGTTTTTGTTTTTCTATATGTCCATATGTTTCAATGAATTTTTTTGATGGGATCACTGTAGGCACCTTTGTTAGTTCATGCTAACCAAGTCTAACTCAAATCGGTTGACTCTGTGTGGGGTCTTCGTATAGCGCATTTGCCTTGCATTCACCAGTGGATCCAACTGGACTGGAGTCCTGGATTTCAAATGAAGTTGCTTTCGGTTGGAGATGGACGAACAAGATGGTCCTTTTCTTGCTAATTGTCTTGACAATGAAAATAGTGTTCTTATAGATGTGGTTTTTGAAAATCTATTAATGGTTGATTAGCCTAAGTTTACAATAATAATAATAATAATAATTATGAAGATTTGTATGCTGTAATTTTCAAATTTGAATGTCCACATATAATTTAGGCACAGCCGATTGAGCCGAACACATATAGAATAATACATGTGCAGCCAGTTGATCGCACAGCCATATAGACCATATGGGCCAATTTTGTCATCAGTTTGTGTTTTATGAACATTTATATAGCACCTTTTGTTTGTTGATCTTTGTCACACACTATCCATGGGGTTTAAAACCTGGACCCAAGGAAGTGCATTGGCATGTTACATGTCATCTGGTTCATTTGCATCTTAGAACTGATTGATTGGTGGTGGAGGATATTTAAGTTCTAGTGTATCTCTTGGTTTGTAAAAGCATTTTGCAGGAACATCACTGCCAGCCAACATGATGTTGCACTGTGATAGGAATTGCAGGTTCATCTGCAGGTGAATGATGATCGAAGTATATAGAAGCGAGACCATGAAACAATTTCTGGGGTGGGTTTAGTTTTGGGGAGTTTCCTTTGGACATATTTTTCAGAATTTTTATTATTGTCAGAAATGCATATACCTGTGGGGAGGGGTGGATCTGTAAGACCCCTAAATACACAGATAAAGTAAAGCATTAGTTTCCATTGGATGCAATTGCACAAACATAAAATCAAACCGTAGTCATTCCATTTACGACTGATGATGGGTTCAGAGTTCCAAGACCTCTTCTTTAATAATTTCTATTATTGCTTTGCGACTTATGTAGCGCCTGTGTCTAATGTACAAGTCGTCCACTGATAGCACACCAATGCCAAGCCATAGTTGGGTGTGATTGACTGAAGATGGGGAACAACAATAGCTAGTTACAACAGTCCATTGGAGCATACAGTGATGCCCACCAACTGGCACTTCCTGGGCTCATGACATTCAGCTTTGTCTTGTAACTAGATCTAAATGATAAAGTTCTGGAAGCTAAATCTTTACTGAATGACGAGACGAAGATCTCTTTGTTAGTGAGGATCAGAGCCATTTCAAAAACCCCTATTTGGCAACTTTCTCACCAAATCCACAATAGTATAAAAGTCCAAGCTCAGTATTGTTTAAATCGTGGTTTAGAACAATGCTTTCCACAATCAGACCTATACGCAGAGATCTTTAAAAGTGTTGAATGCACCGTAATAAGCAGGAACCAAGAATACAATTTCATGAGAGGTAAAAACCATTTTCTGAGAAGTCTTACTATTTTGTACCATTTGACATGATTTGACAATCTCGTGTTTTATATTACCCTTCTCTTTCCTCTTATCTCATTTCACAAGCAATTGAGACTTGTTTTTCTAGATGTGTTCTGCCATGTTGAGGTCAATGAATTCAATAACCAGGATGAAATGATGCCTTGTGATGTTTTGCAGGTTTGGAAGTCCTTGCAGAGACAATTGTTGGTCGAGAAGTGCTGCATCAGTTGGTTGATTCCACTTCTGGTAAAATGTTGTTGTCTCTCTAATTAAGTAACAATAATAATTGTAATAAATTAACTTACGAAAGTGCTAAGTACTATAATCTAACTAAAAATGTCGATCTCAAGTCAGTAAAGAGTCTGAAAAGTGAATTTTCTATTACTAGTAACAATTCTGGAACTCTTGAAATTACTGTCGGTTAGAAGCTGAATATTACGTCGTTCCCCATCCTCGGTCAAGCACAACCAAATCTGGCTTGGCTTAAGTGTTACATCAGTTGATGATTTGTGCATTATAAACGGGCGCTACAGAAGTTTCTAATGTACTGGACAAATGGCTGGCGTCAGAAACTTATGATGGTGACGAGTCGAATATCTGTGAACAGTTTTAGAGGTTAAGTCATAATTAAATGATGTAGCATGTTACAAGAAAGCAAGTCTGTGTTTTCTCTATGAATATTTTAAGTTTAGTTAGACTCGTTGGCTTGCCGGGTGTCACTTTGTGCCTTGCCTCCATGTGATTTCTTCCCCCTACTCCTCCTCCTGCTTGACGCAAACGCACGATCTCATCTCTGTATCTATACAGCAGAGACAATAGAAGAGTCAGCAGAGACAATAGAAGTCAGCAGAGACAATAGAAGAGTCAGCAGAGACAATAGAAAAGTCAGCAGAGACAATAGAAGAGTCAGCAAAGACAATAGAAAAGTCAGCAGAGACAATAGAAAGTCAGCAGAGCAGAGACAATAGAAGAGTCAAAAGAGACTCCTGAATCACTAATAAGTAGGCGGATGAGTAGATTTTTATTTTGGTTTGCCAACGAGCGAAACTAAAGATGAGATTGGCAAAGCTGCCTTGCAGACCTGAGTTTGAGCATTTCAGTCTATTCTGTTGCCAAAGCCATTGGAGTGCATGCGCAACTGTGTTAGCTGATGCCAGGTAAAACAGGAAATGCGAGAGTTGAGCCACGTGGCCAAACGGTCACTCGGCAGGGAATCGTTGCTGGAAGACGTTGCCATGACGATGAGCATCTACTCCATGCTTGGAGGAGAAGCGATTTACGATGCTACAGGTGCAAAGCCGTCACCTGTGCGGAGTGGACGACAATGATGCTTGTGTTTGCAAGGGTTGCTGAGGCTGGTGCTGTGGTTGGTTGGTTGGCCTGAGCTTTATTTGATTCCTGCTAATGCAATGCATTGCTGCATTCTGATATCTGTTACACTGTAGTGCCATCACAGTCTACAGATATATATGTATGCATGTATATATGAATCCATATGTAATTATATGCACATGGCTTTTGAATGTATATATTGCATTTTTGTTGAAGATTTCATCATTATATATGCATATAATAATCTTGTATTATTTATATAGTATTGTATCTGAAATTTATAGCACAAGTCTCAATACTAGACCAATCAGAGGATCATTGATATATTATTAGTTTGTTCCTCATGGGGAGTAAGAATATTCATACATATTATGCATTATGTGTAATGCATATAATATATATATATAATATACATTATATATAATGTATATTATATATAATGTATATTATATATATAATACATTATATATAATGTATATGTATGTATACTATCATTTGCATTATGTAAAAATAACTTAATATATCTTTCATATAGTTTTATATGCTTGTGCTGATGTTTTTTTATTTCATACAAAACTCGTCGATAACGTAGGTCTTGAATTTAAAGGCTCTATATTGGCTGAGGCTGAAGAATGCCACACAAATCCAGTGACAGGATTATTTCTGCTTATAGTCAAATACATGTCAAGTCTTTAGCAGATATGAATGGATGGAGTGCTAAGATGGCCAGAATGTCTGTTCTTTTCCATTGATAGTCATCTATCAAATAATTCCGTTGCTCATTTAGGCTTAACATTGATTATTAACCTGCTTTCATCTTTTGATAATTTTCAACCGTCTTTCATCTGCTTTTGATAATTGTCAACTTGCTTTCATGTGTTTTTGATAATTGTCAACCTGCTTTCATCTTTTGATAATTGTCAACCTGCTTTCATCTTTTGATAATTGTCAACCTGCTTTCATCTTTTGATAATTGTCAACCTGCTTTCATCTTTTGATAATTGTCAACCTGCTTTCATCTTTTGTTAACTGTCAACCTGCTTTTATCTATTATGAATGTCTTAATGTGTTACCTTTATCTGCATCATTTTTGTGCTTCAAACTCGCATTTGATCATACGTTGATATACTTATCTTTTGCGGCTTATTTACCCAGCATGGACGGTTTATCTGCCTTTCAAACTTTCCTAAGTATTGCTGATGCCTTGTGCATTAGCAGTAGTGCTACAGAAATTACTTATTACGAATTAGTGCTACAGGAATTACTTATTACGAATTAGTGCTACAGGAATTACTTATTACGAATTATATTACGTGGTATGTTGTGAGTGTGCTTCTTTAATTGTGTTTTAGTATGTGGGGAGTTGAGTCAAACTCATCCTGAGGATTGGAATGCATATCACCCTTGCAGTTTTTGTTCAAGCAATGCATCGGATGTGGTGAGCAGTTCATGTGTTTAAATATATCTCCCTAAGTCATTTGCAGGCCTACTTGTCATTGAATATTAATATAATGTGTTCACAAGAGGTGGTCTTTGTAGGCAACTATCTGAGGTTTTAAAATCCACTGAACAATGGTCACCCTTTGAGTGTCCAGTTCATTCATTTTTGAGTGCCAATGTGAATGAAACTGGCCTAGTGAGAAATAGAAATTGCTGACAGCAGATGGAGGAAGCGGTTCCAAATTCGCAGAAAGACAAACGTATTCCTACTTAATCGACTATGGTTTTCTGTGAACATGTTTCATGCTGAGCATTGCATCAAATGTTTTTCCAGAACCTTACATAATATGATGATGACTTTGACCATTGATGTGCACTGTACTGTATCCTAATAATAATGTAGGACTAACAGTAATGATAATGACAATAATAATAATATTAATAGTAATAACTATGATAATAATAATAATAATAAGGGGGGCGGACCTTACTTTGGGACGCAACTGTGGTGGACACAGTGGCCGCTTCCTATATCCCCGAAACAGCTTCCACAGCTGGAGGAGCGGCGGAGATAGCAGCCACAAGGAAACACACAAAATATTCTGAGCTAGAGAAGAAATACACTTTTGTTCCAATCGCTATAGAAACCTTCGGTCCCCTCAATAGTGAGGGCCTCGCCTTTCTGTCTGAGACTGGACGCCGACTTTCGACAACTACTGGTGACACCCAAGAGACAAACTTCCTTTTCCAGAACTTGTCGGCATTGATCCAACGTTTCAATGCGGTGGCTTTTCAGGGCACCATGTCAAGATTACAGTCCACTGACAAGCGGCGACCCAGATAATAATAATAATAATAATGATAATAATGTTAATGATATTAATCCTCATCATCATCTGTATTTAATAACATTCAAACTGACATCACCACAGTATGATTACAAGTGTAGTAGGCCTATAAAAAGATGATCACGAGTTATTACAGAAATTAAATTTAATGGCGTGGAAGTCATGCTAGGCTCCGATCATGTTATATGTCTAAGTAACGCTAGGTATGTCATCAAACTTTTATGGCTGTGTTCTAATTTTTAGGATTTTGGACATCCTTTTAATTCTTTTATTAATGATCCAGGCAACATTTTTGGTGTTTCGCTTATGTCCTCATCTGATGGTTTATAGATAGAGAAATATGAGGCAGATGATGGTGGATGATTGATATTGTGGCGGAAATGAGAGTATGTGCTATTCAACGTTTGTGTGCTATTGAGTACAGAGTACATCCGGTGCATAGGTGTCATTACGAGAATTACATCTATGGTCTCGTGCATCATCTCATAAGAAATCTGTATGTAAGATAACAGTTGCATAGGCAACCTATTGCAATGGCTCTCCACTCACAATACAATACCATAATACAATACAACTGTTATTTGGTATCGCCCTTCTTACACTTGAGTTCAGAAGCGCGCACACGTCTCGACGGCGCAACTGCAGTTGTAATGCAGAGCAATTGTGTGCGAAGGACTTGCCCAAGGTCCCTACACAGTGACGCCCTGGACGAGAGTCGAACCCACTCACTCAGCGCACACTGAGTGTTACGGGTCGACCGCTTTAACCACTCGGCCACCACTCACCACTTGATGTTTGATGAGTTACCCATCCTTGTAACATAAGTCTTTTTATTGAAACATTATATATTTGTCAATTATTCTTCAAAGATAATATGGCTTTTGAGTGTTGCTTTAAAGTTTGGATATTGGATTATGATGCTTTTATGAATAAATGAAAATTGATCGATTGGTGTTCTTTAAAACTTTAAAATTGCAATGCATTTCTTAAGCAAAACAAGCAGTGATTGTTTTCCTATCACGGCATAACTTATTATAAAAAAATTAGAATGTAACACAATTTATTTGCATACGTAATACAGGGATGGGTCCTTTGATTTAGGGACTATGGTGTGAGTGTCTGCCATCCTGAAATTGTTTGGACACTGTCTTCTTTCCCAAGGTACAGGCACCTGTAGCTCAGAAAGTTCTAATACAATACAGGCAGACAATCTGTAGTGAAAATCCTTTCCCATTAGAATGCTGTATTTTAAATGTATTGTGCACCAGAGTACGGATATGCAGTTGGTTCAATAAAGAATATGCTTACTTACTTAATTTTATTTATTTGATAATTGGAGGACACTGTGATAAAATGCTTGGAATGTAGGCATTTTACAATGTTTGTTTGCTCAATTTTATGAAAACATGAATGAGCCTCCAAATTCAGGAAAAGTATTGTTTTACTGTGAACACACTTTGAGTATTTTTTGCTTCTGTTTGCAGATGCTTAATTGATGCTGTCAAATATCAGGATGACAGTGTCTGTCTATATGACATCCTAATATATAGTATGATATAGTATGATTATATAGTATAGTGATATTCTGTTTCAGGGTAAATTGCAAGAACATGGTTCATGGCAAAATGATGGAAATGTAGAAATGTTACATTCAGGTCAGTGCTTTGAAAAAAATATCTGGTCATAATTTATTAATATTATTACTAAATTGCAGTGATGGGCACCAACTACTTGACTTGTAGTTAAAACTACTTCCTAACTACTTTCAAAATATGTAGTTTTAACTACTATTTAACTACTTTAGATGACAAGTAGTTATAACTAAATTTGTAACTACCACATAAGTAGTTAACTAGTAGTTAACTGCTTTTATAACTACTTTGCTAATATTATGTCATGGTGCATTGATAGTCACCAAGCAGTATGCAAATTTATTGTCAGTATTAATTGCTGATGATCAATATAAGTAATAAAATGATCAGAAACCCAATGACATATCTAATTGTAAACTAACAAGGACTAGAACTACTAGCACAAGGCGCCCTTATTAGAGAACAGTTTTAGCAGTAACATATGCCAACTTGTTACAACTACAAATGTGTCTAGCCTATAAAGCCTAGAATGATCCATCCGGTGGGGCACCAGATAACTATGCCTGGCAAATATGGTTCCCTATGCTCTATAAAATGTCACTGTATATCTCACCTTTTGCTGTCTGCATCGACTGCTTCTTGAATTCCTCGACCTGGTCTATCCAGCCAGTACCCAGTCTCTTACCTTTGTCTCTTTCTCTGTCTGTTTGTCTATCTGTCTGTCTGTCTGTCTGTCTGTCTCTCTCTCTCTCTCTCTCTCTCACCCCTTTCATTCTTGACTCGACAGTCACCTCTCTCTCAGACCCACTTGTAACCCAGCTGCCCACAATGACTGGTGGTCATCCAGCCGGGTACTTGCTGTTTTCCTCATTATTTAACCCTGGCTCATAAACCCTCTATGACCACCCACCGACCACCCACCGCTTTACTCTAGTTCTTATCATGCAACCATTTCCAGGTATGCCATTAAACAGGCATAATGCCTTAGGCTTTCTCTATAGTTCTGAGAGGAACCCAATTCCTCACAATAGTATGGGCAAATTTGAATGAAACAATTACATAGCGAATTTACTCATGAGACTATAATGGACAATGTCCATGTTTGTTGTGAAGTAACAGCAATTCCTGTAAGACGGATTAGTAAATAGGAAAAAATGTAGCTAATGTGAAATATTGTAGTTAACTTAAAACTACTTGATAAAAGTAGTTATAACTATTTCTCTTACTACTTCTTTAAAACTAGTTATAACTACTAGGCAACTACTTCTATAGTAGTTATAACTACTAGTTAATAACTACAGTAGTTAAAAGTGCCCATCATTGCTAAATTGCATGTATCAGGAGCCATGCCATACAGCCATTAGCATTACAAGGGTTTTTAAGTAGTTGAAAACATATGTAAGTTTAGCCTATGTGTGTTAGAACCTCTGCAAGTTAGCCTGTAATATGCTCAATAGCCTGTCTCTCTTAGCTTCCAACTGTGATTGGGTCTTCTATGAGAGTAATATCATCGGAGCCATTTCATAAATCTACAGATCTTGCACTGAAGAATTACTGCACTAACGCTCCTTTCGGTTTCTTAAATATTAATACCGACATGTATGACCCTGTTTGGTGCTTATTCAAAGAACCACTCCCTTTGCTGCATGCCTCATTACCTGTCATAATTGCATAAGTCTTTTATGTGGTTCAGACATATCTTTACATATCTTCCTTTTATTCTGCTAATAAAAATGTAACCCTTAGCTCAGGAACACTACCACCAAGGCCAGATGACAGTTATTCCTGGCCCTTAGGCAGGGAAATACCGGGCCTCTAGGCAGAGCAGTCACGGGCCTCTAAGATGGAAGTGAGCGAGTTCTTTCGCAAAAATGACAAGTGAGGTAACGTTCCGCTGCTTGAAATTTAAACTGTTGTAGCTAAGTGTCAATAATATTATATTTAGCAAGGTGTAAATTATAAACTGTTTAAAAACGGATTGTAATATTTTCCACAAGTTGAATGTGGGCCTGACCCGGGACCCTAAGAATCACTGGGTCCTTTGGCATTTGCCAATCTAACCCCTCTTTACGGGCCTGCTTCTACCAAATGAATTTTTTGTAGCAGATAAACGGCTAGTCATAGTGAGCAACAATTATTCCTTCTAGTGTGGAGTCATTTAGCAATTCATTGCATAGAGCCGTCCACCGCCAGTGAAGGTAAGTGATTGCTAGTTGTGAAACTCGTGAGTAGGCAATTGTAAGAGGGATCATTTCATTACAGGAGTTCACATAAATCTTTCGTTTAATCTCATGTCTCCCTTTAGACTATGATGTCCACTCTTTTGCTGGACACTACTTGTCATTGGAAATTAATTCTACCAGATTTTTGACGTCCAGATTAGACCGTATCCATGATCATGATTGTTCATGATCATGATCGTATTCTCCAAACTTTTAAAGTGCCACTCAAAAGTCAAGCACAGGGCACCAACTTATTCACGAGCGCTGCATCAAGTCATAGAGGTTGCCCATATGAGGTCTGAGTCTGGTTTCCAGAGGGTCAGAGGAGGCAGAATAGCTGTGGGTGTTGTTTAGGTCGAGAATTGGAAGGTGGATATGATCAGATGAATTGGGGTAAGAGTTTGTTGAGAAGGTGAGACTTCTGTTTCAAGGGGAAACCCTGAGAGGTGGGTAATTAACAATGAAGGTTGAGGAACGGAAATGTGCAGAATTCAAGAGACAGATCATTCCAGAGACGTGGTGCGGTGTTCGACGTGGCTCTGTTGGAGAAGTTGAGATGAGCAGTGAGTGAGGTCGAAATAGACTGAAGCAGGGGGATGATTGAGTAGAGTGGGTTGGTTTGGATGGTGAAGAGCTTGTGAAGATATTTGGGTTGGGAGTATTGAAAAGAGTTGTAAGTTAGCAATAAGACTTATAGTAATGATACTGCTTACCAAGTTTCTTTTGATCTAGCATCTGTAAAAGAAGTTGATTCTTATCATTTAACTTTCTCTGGGTTCTTTAGAAAGCTTACAATTACGAAACATGTTGCTCGATTATTTTGTGAATATGACAGTTATTTGTTATAGAATGACAAATAATGTTTAGTGAAGAACAAAAGTTCTTGACAAAGCCTTTGTTTTTTCCAGTTGGTTAGTTTCTGTTGGTAGTTGACTTGATGTAACGTCATCGACTACAATACTAAGGTGACTTGTTTGGCTTGAAGGAAGTTGGTCGATACCGAGGTTGCTTGATCGCAGAAGCACAGATGTCTGCAAAACCATAGAAAATTCCTTCATATTACTAGAAAAATGGTGAAGAGGGTTTGAAGCTGATATCCACTGGCAAAGTGCTAACACGTCTCCATGTGACCAAGCAATAGTGATGAGGGTGTCCAAAACTGGCTTATATTCAAAACAAGGATGAAGAATGGAGGTCTGCATTCTGTATGCATAGGAGCTTATATGAAGAATGGCTACAAGGATATGCTTCAATATATCATGTCTAATTTGTTGTTCTAAGTCTTTGACATGATGTGGAGTTGCATCTTTGAGAATTTTGTCACCATTTTTCACAATATTGGAATAAATTTACCAGTAGCAGCACCTGTGTAAGTTTGTCTCTTACTCTTGAGAGACACAATTGAAATTTTAGCAGATATGCCTTTTTGCTGAACATGTGTAGATAAATGTTCAGGAATTCATAAGTGATTCTGGCAATTCTATTGTTTTGACTTTGAGCTTTGCTGTTGGAGTTGCAGCATATGCTAATATGGCAGATTAATTTTATTGCAGATATAGCTTATTGCAATAATGTGGCCTGCAGCAAGATGAATGAGGCCAGTGTCGTTGGATATCGCAAAGCAATTATTTTACACAAATGCTGTGCGCAAACGATCGGCTTAGGAGAGAGTGAGTCCTTGCGTTCTTTCGTTATTACGACGATTTGAGCCATTCTTTGTGGCTTCGTCGGTGATGGTCTTTGTTATCGACCGCAGATGTAATTATTGCTTAATCATGGATGGACACCGGACCAAGCCATGGCAGCAGCGGCAACGGCGAGATGAATTCCAACAGAGCCAGATAATTTTATCAGTTGTATCATCAGAGTATTGAGTCATAAATGGCTGTCAGAAACATGGCTTTATCGGTAATCGAAAATGAAGAAACCGTTTTTAGATGTTGATGCGTGTATTTAGATATGGCCTATATCATGATGTAATGTAACAAACATTTTGTTTTAGCTTGGTTGTAGAATGGGAATTTGACCCCAAAACCAAACTTCAACCTCCCAGCCATATATATGGTAAAAAATCAGCCAGTTTAACTGTGGGTCAGTTAATTCCATTAATTATCCTCATATCAGAAACATACAGCAATAAACTTGGTAGTTGCAAGTAACTGATATGTAGCTTTTCAGCTATTGGCATTTTATCAGTTTATGACTGGCTATCAGATAAAGACGTGGTAGAGAATGTTAAAGTGAACATTAGGGAGAACATATGATTTATTTGTTTAGTCAGATTGGAATTTAGAATAAAATCTAAGCTTGTGAAAATAACTTGGAAACAGTGTAATAGACCTGCATATTCATAATAATAATAGCTTTGTTTAATTTCATACTGACAAACTGCATTATGATTACAGGTATAGTATGAACGAATGATGAAAAGTTATTACATAAGTCGAACTTATCACTATTATACTCCTCTCACTGTATGCCTTACAGACTGAAACCTGAATATCTCATTCTTTGACCATGTGGGAGGGGACCCTATTCTCTATCAACATTTATTTTGATTCTTCGGGTATCCTGAAGTCTTTTGCACCTATATAATGATGGCAGACAGCAGAGAGATGTTGTAGGGAAGCAATTCATCGAGAGAGGTGTTTAGAAATAGCACCAAACAAGGCAACCTGAGGTTGCAGATAAGGTTATAATAAATAATGAACTGTAAATCAATTAGTAATTAGAACAAGTGCTATTCAGTGCAAGAATTGTCGACTTTTTGAAATAGTTTAGATGATAGAAATGGTATAATGGGCATCATGGTTTTTAATTGGAGATTATGATGTGCTGTAAATTGTCCCTGTGGTTCAGTACTCCAAAACAAACTAAATGCCTTCTGAACCACATGAAATCCACATTATGCACAGCCTATAGGTGCAAACAATAGTTAGATGCCGGTCTAAATTTCATGGGCATTTGGGTATGTTCAACATTTGTTAAGAGAGAAATTTCAGGATAGGATGTCGGTTGGTAATTAAATTTTCAAATGATTTACTCTAATGATTTGCTTTAATATTTTTGAGGCCCTGGTAAGCTTTGTTGTAAAACTGGCGTTTTGAAGCCTTCAGCCCTTCACAGACTTTGAGTACCTTTTGAAAGCCCTTCATGCTAGTCAAAGTGCCAATCAGTTCTCTTGATAGTGGTCATCAATTCAAAACGGACTTAAGTGATGCGCATCTAGAGACCAACTTGTGATGTGCATATCAAATAAAAGAAAACACATGAATGGCTACAGTTGATGTGTACTCTTTTAGTTGTTGCTGAATTTTTTTTTCTTTTTGTTATATGGCTTTCTTGACACCAGATATGGCATTATGTTAATTGGGTGGCCACCATGACTCCTCTGGCCAAAATATTTTAAAAATCCAATCCCATGTGATGAGCCTTGTGATGAGAGGGATTACGTGGATGTGGAGCATTCTCCCATCAGTGCAAGGAGTGCCTTTTGATGACTTCCAGCCATTAAGTGTAACGCTGGTTCCCCGTCTCATATGCTGCGTATTCTTTGCTTAGTGAATATCATGTTTTCTCTGTCCTCTGTACAGCACGAATGTAGGAACTGTGGATATGTGGTCAACTGTCAGCAATGAAGACTTTGTTGATTCTGTGTTTGAGCAAGATCCTGTCAAATGAAGTTTTCAAGCTGTTTAAATATCATTGTATGCAGATGCATGTGTGTATTTTAATATTGATGCTAACATCATTTAGGCTGGCAGTTATTGTTGTGGCAGAGAATTTGTCAGATACCATTGATTAATTTTATTTTAAGCTGTAATATTTATGTATATTTATGTAATACATTGCGTTATATATATATAATATATATAATATACATATATATAGTGTGTTTTTATTGCAGCAAATCCTTTGTTCACATCATATTCTGGGTTCAGTGAGGATGGACTTAATGCTCCACTTGACCTACGTCGATACCCAATAAACGATCAAAGGTCGTTTGAAGGTGATCATCCGGGAAAACCTGTTGTTGAACTTAAAGTGCCTCGTGTAGTTCAAAAAACCTGGTGAGACTTTTAAAGTTTAGTTGTTTTCTCCTGTTAATATTAATGGTTTAAACAGAGTCAACGCATTGTATTCATATTTAAATATGTGGGACAGTGTAAAGTAGTTAGCAACTTGTCCAAAACAAGTCATAAGGAAGATTATGTACAGGGTTGGCCAAAAAAAGTAAAGCCCTCAGATTTTTTGCTAAAATTTCTTGGCCAAAAATAGGAATTAATAAACGAAATTTTACAGATGCAAAACTAATTCCCATTTGCCTATCAGCTCCAAAATTTACTCAAATATTGCAATAGAACAAAAGTTATATCAATATTAATGAGTCCAACCATGATTTTTGGATGGTCGAAAAACCTTTAATGCAGCAAAAGTAACAAAAAACTATTTCATGAAATAACATCTCAAGTAATTGTTATAAAACAAGCTTCATAGTGTTTCACAACCTTTTTTCAATGTGTACACCACCGGCTGCCACACGTCTTCTGAGTCACTTTGAAAAGTTCTTGATGGCCTTGTTGACGGGTTGCTGAGGTAAATCTTTCCATATCAGCTTCAATGCGACCTCGTCGTTTTTTGGCTTTGATCGCAGATTGTGGTATTTATCGAGCATGGCTCCCACATGCAGTAATCCAGTGGGTTCAAATCTGGAGAACTTAGCGGTCTTTGGTCCTACTTGATGAAACCAGGGCAATTGACCGTGAGCCAATCTTGCACTAGGCAAGCAGTATGCGCTGATCTTGCTGAAAGATTAATCCAGCTGGCAGCAGATGCTTGTAATCAAATATTAATTGTGAAAGCTGGTGATCAACGTAAAATGCAGCTTCCACTTTGACTTTTTCATCAAAAAATGAAGTCAACTTTTGCAACCCAAACAAGCACCAGCCGATACCTGGAGTGAACTTCTCATGTTCAACGATCAATTGATCAGGTCTGACATCTGATTTCTTGCCGCTGGACCAAACTCGGTGGCTGAGATAGATTCTTCTCATTCGTGAAGAACACACATACTTTGTGTCGCGAACCTTCAACCGAAAAAGCAGTGCTGAAGAGCGTTCAAGTCTCTTCTGATGCATTGCATCGGTGATAATCTGCCCAGTGACAAGACTGAAAGCGATGTTTATTTACCAACTTGATCGATTACTCGCTAAATCACATCAAAGCGATGTCCATATCGCTGGTTCCCCATCTCATTTCTCAATAATAATTATTATGAAGTTTGTTTTATGACCACAATTACCTGAAATGAGATTTCAGAAAATTGCTTTTTAAAAATGATATAATGCTGTTTGAAATATTTTTGTGAATTTTGGCTGTTATATGCAGATATGACTTAGTTTTGCACCTGTAGAATTTCATTTATTAATTCCTACCTTTTGGGCGAAATATTAGAAAAAAACGAGAAAGTTACTTTTTTGGCCCATACTGTGTAAGAATGTTTGTGCCAGAATGCTTATGGAAATTTTATTTTTGACAATTGTGAGAAGGTTAAAGTTTCAGGAGAGTTAACTTTTAACCAATAAAGGAGAATTGAGGCATAAACTTGGATTGAATGTCAGTGGCTTTGTTTGATTATTAATTCCACTGTATATGATCCATTGTTGTTATGGAGTAGATGCTTTAGGGATGAGTCTTTGATCTTATAGATGTCTTACCAGAATTGTATTACTTTGCAGCAAGCATTCCACTGCTTCAAGTTTTGGTGTGAAGAAAAACTACACTGAGCAGGAACTTGTTGCTGCCACCAGCGAAATATGCAGTGGCAAAATTGGAACAAGACGTGCCTCTGCGCTCTACGGTATTCCAAGGTCGACGCTGCGAAACAAGATTTTTCGCCTGAAATCAGATGTAACTGCTGTGGATGATAATATGGAAGTACCTCCAAATTTAGATTCGAGCAAGGCAATATTTCCACTTGATACATTTCAGGGTGTGGATAAAATAAAAATGGAATATCCTCCTATTGAATGGGAGCATAACCTGGAACAGTTGTATGATACCAATGTAGCACCTGGTCATTTTGAAAGGCCTTACAAAATGGCAATGCCATCATCCGCTTCAATACCGGCGCAGAATTACTTTTTTGAACCAGAGAAGAAGGAGCTGAGCAGTCCTGGCTGTTTAGGTCCATCAATGGAGCCAAAGTTGCCTTTTCTTCACCGTCTCGTCCAGGAATTTGCCGAAAAGCAAATAAAATCTGAAGTCGAGGAGCACTGGCGTTATTTTGGCATGGATGGCTACAGACACTCGAAACCTATGGATAGATATTTCATGGATGATGGTTCGAGTTCTGAATTGAAGATTCCCTTCTATAAGCCCTTACAGTCGATGGAAAAAGTCAAAGAGAGCTGCTGTCCCTCGCCAACGTCAGCGATTGACTGGAGCAGTACAGAGCAACTTTCGAGAATGTCAAGGTCTAACAGAATCAACAATGTGCTCAAAGACGTCATCACAAAAACAATATCAGAGAAGTTTCGATCGCACCGAAGCTTTAGAAGCAGTGACATGTTCTTTTCGAGTTTGAATGGAAACAACAACAGTGAAGCGTTCAGCTCGGATGGGAGTATGTGCTCAGAGTCGATGGGAAAACAGCCAAGAACGCGTCTTCTGGCATCACTCCAAATGACAACTAGTACGAGCAGCAGTCCAGATTTTGAGGCATCTTTGGCGGAAAGTAGGAGCACGTCTGGTTCAAGCGATGGTGAAAAGAAACAAACAAAGGGTGACAAGAACTCGACTAAAAAGACACGACCAAAGCGTGGCCAATACCGTAAGTACAACCGCCAGTTGCTGTTGGAAGCGGTCAAGGCAGTGCAGAAGGGTGACATGAGTGTTCACAGAGCAGGAAGCTACTATGGCGTGCCTCATTCCACTCTGGAATATAAGGTTAAGGAGCGTCATTTGCTGCGACAAAAGAAGTCTCTGGAGAATTCAAAAAGTAGCGAATCGATGGTAGCAAGTGCAGACGGAGGAAGCCGTGGCGAAGAAGGTAGCAGCTCAGCACAGGGTACTGTAACAGCCTGTTCAAGTGACACTACATCTAAACTGACGACACGTTGCACGCCTCCGATGCTTTACTGTAAGGACCCACTGGAGGACAGCTGCAGTCGCCCCAGTCTGCCATCGATCCCCTCGCCTTATTCCTACCGTTACCCACACGAAGATGGTCTGCTTTCAGTCTCCAGCATTCCATCAGCAACCACGCCCAGTTTGTCTTTGCCCATTGGGTGCTTTCGAAGCACATTGCCCGTTGGATTTGGTTGGCCACCTCTGATAACCGGCATGTTCCCGCTGTCATCAGTTCCTGGGCCTCTGTTTGATGCCCAGGTTCCTAACTTTGGTTTTAGCATGTCTGCTTCGGACCTGCTTAAGCGCCTTCAGCAGAAAGTTCAAGCTAACCTAAGTAGCGGCCATGAGATGCAGAGAGAGGTGAACGATCTGGCCTCAGCGGCTGAAGACAAATTGGCACCGATGTCGCCAGAAATGAACAGCGGGCGAAGTAGCACCTGCAGCATAGGCTCACCACAGGTGGCAGTCAGCTGAGTTGTTTGCAGTATGGCTGTGGAATTGTTTACTAGCCTTGAGAGCGTTTCATATTTTGCTGTTGAGCATGATAAACGTTTCTCCTCTACACGATAAAGCATTTTCCAGTGGATGGCTTCATTTCTGTGGACATGTAGAGAATATTGTTTAATGAATTTAAAAATTGTATGAACAACATTCTTTGGGAATGTGGTAATAATGAGTTTAGAGAGGTTTTGTGTAAATGTTTTCAGTATTGTCAGTGTTATGGGGCTTTTAATTATTGGATTTACGTGTACATCTGCTATTCAGCATGGCTTGGAAGAAGCTGAACATCAACTAAATGCATTATACGAGGCAAGGCAAGCAAATTTGTGTTGCATCAGTAATCACCTTTTGTGCATTGTCGCTACCATTGATGGTGTTTTTCAGTTTTAATTTGTTTGCACAGCTTCTGGCTCAAAAATACCTTTCTGCTGTTGATTCACCTAAAATTGTTGCTACAAATAATCATGCTGACTTATTCAAGTCTGCTGGTTCCAGAGTAATCATTCTTTTGAGTTCTTACAACATTCTGTTTGTAGAACACTTTCTTCTATGTGCCGTTGGTATGAATGATGTGATAATCTTAAACTGGGATATTTACCATGATGAGCAAATTAAGCTAGTTGTAACATTTTAATTGTAATTTTGTACTATTTTGCAAACTGTGAAGATATAATTTTAATGAATTGTAACTAGGTTTCATAATTTAATTAAAATTCACTTAATGAATTTTATTTATATTGTATATTATAATCTGATGGCTAATTTCTTTGCTATTGTGAAAATGATTTGTTTCTGTTTTGTATTGTGGTAAGGTTTAGTCTCCTGCAAAGGCTAGTTTGAAGAACAAATGCACTGCTAAGTAACCATGACTGCTAAAGTGACTTTTATGGTAGTTGCACAAAGCTGTCTGACATCATTTTTATTTAGGTAATATTGCCTACTAGTCAGTGTTTAAGATATTTATATAATGTAATATGTTATGTGAATAACTTTATTTTCAGTTTTGTTACTATTTGCTGTTGGTATAAAATTTTACTTAAGCAAATATTAACAGTGATGATGAGATCAATAGCTTTTATGATCTATAGTTGTTGAAATTAGAAAATTAGTCAAATATTGAATAGAAACCTTCTGAATTAAAGATGTCAACTGTTCAATTTATATGCATCCTTCAAATTTTGTAAACTGGAAATGGGTGCATAAAATATTTGCACATTTGCTTAAGAATAAAGGTATTCATATCCAAATGAAACTTACATGAATTATTTGTTGAACTCTAAGTTTATCTAAGTTTATGATACCAGTTTTGACTATTTTACTGCCTAAATAACTTAGGCCAGAAACAATTCACTATATGTTGTACCAAGTCAGACAAAGCTAGTGTTACAATTATTTTAAACCTGTCATGTCTAGTCATTGTAATTGAATATATATTGTCATTTATGTGTATTGAAAATTATCCAGTCTAGTCAGCCTAAATACTTCAGTCAAATGTGTTTAATAGTTAAATTCTAACTTTATTCATGTCAATCTGTGTTTGACAGTTAAATTATTTGCACTATATTTATACTAACTCAATCATATGTAATATTCAAATTGCTGAATTTAAAAACAAATGTAACTTTGAAGCACCACAGATTATAATGCAACATGGCCACACATTTTTACATATTTTTGAACATCATGAAAATGCCTTGTGGTCAATTGTAAACTATTATGAACTGCATAGTTTGACTCCATAAATTCAACGTCTTACGGATTTATCTTTGCAGCTCTGAGCTCACGAAATATGACAGTCTGTGTAGGTAGTTTGAGTTTTGAGATCTTGTCTGGAACATAGCATTGTTTACATTTAAATAATTAATTTTTTTCTGGGCTACTCTTCTTCTTTGGGAAAGTTTGCTTGGTTCATGATCATCTTTATTCTGTTTTGATTTTTTGACTTGGATCTTTTAGTCTGAGTAATAGGGATTTAACAGAAAATTGTTTTGATTTGTGTGTTGGAGTCATGTTAATTATATTATTATTATTAAACTTTCATTTATAATGTGCCTAAACAAAATGAATCTTGCACATCTGTGGATGATAGTCTTTATATTTCGAAGTACAGTATGCAGATAATCAATCCACTTGTTACTACTACTCTCTATTAAAAATCTTGGCTATTAAAAAAACTGATTTACAAAGTTCTTGTTTTAGACAGAATTAATTGGCATCCAGAAACAATGGTCCAAGTAGAGCTGCGTCTGTTTAAGAGTAACCCAGATTTATTCGAATCTATGTTCAGTCCTATTACACTTTCCTGTAAACTCTCACAGCTCTCCCATCATCTTAAAGTATAAGGTTGTTAAAGTTTATTTCTTATACCGATATTCCGGTGCCATTTTCTTGTATGTTTTTCAGTTATTAAATTGTTGGGCAGTCGCATTTGTTTTTGTTAAAAAAATAAAATGATTTAATAAATAAAACTTGCAAAATAATTAAAATGTGTTCAAACAAAGATTGTTTGACTGGAATAGCATAATTTTAGATGAAATTATACATACGTTCAAAGTTACCTTCCCAAGCACCCGGATGTCCCTTAATTCATTACATATAGCCGACCACGGACATCGCCCGCAATATATCAGAAAAGACGGTCACTGATTGGCTAACACGCTGCGGCTTCAAATCCAGTGTTGGCCACAGGACCAAAAACTCGAGACCGAGAGGTCCAAGACTGAGACCGAGTGGTCCGAGACCGATGGTCTAAGACCAAGACTTTTTTTTATAAACAATTCAGTTCATTAAGACAATAAAATGGAATTTATAACACTTTTAATTTTATTAATTTTATTGCTGAAGAATACTAATCTTAATAATGGTCCAGAAAACAGTTTTACCGGCCACTCTGAACTTTGCGGGTTCAGCCCTTGGCATTGGCCTGAGAATATCACACTATAAATTACGTACAGTATACGTATAGGTAAATACTTTAAGACATCTGAACAAGTAGATTAACATTCCGTTTGAATCCCTTCCATATTAGTCCAAGGTTGTCTCCTATCACATCTCAGTGGCAGATTTAGTTTCTGTATAATGATGCCATTTCATAATGAAAATGTGTAGCATCACCCTCCTGTATCCCAAATCACCCTCCTGTATCCCAAATCACCCTCCTGTATCCCAAATCACCCTCCTGTATCCCAAATCACCCTCCTGTATCCCAAATCACCCTCCTGTATCCAGGCCTGGCACTGGCACCATCCGGGAAACAGGAATGACGGAATTTACTGTGTCAATGAAGACAACCAGGTTTTGGGAAGAGGAAGCTGGACAGAAGGAGGAAATAAAGCCTAACAGGTTTAACTTGTAACAATACTTTGGATAACTGCTTTAGTACTTAACAATAATATTGGGGTTATGCATGCAGAACAGATCAAACCACAGGTCTATGGAGTAAATGAAATTTAAAAAAATAAAAATATTAAATGTATTAAATTACCGTAAGTCCCGCTATGAACCGGATATTAGTCCACTCTCTTCTAATGAGCTCGTTAATTAATACTCCTTTGTGTTCAACCAAGACCCTGAATTTAACCTCAATTCAAGCTTTGTCCAGTTCATTTGTAACTAAACTCGAGTTTATAATGGCTATTTCGTCTGAACCATTGGCTTGCCGGGTGTCACTTTGTGCCTTGCCTCCATTTGATTTCTTCCCCCTACTCCTCCTCCTGCTTGACGCAAACGCACGATCTCATCTCTGTATCTATACAGCAGAGACAATAGAAGAGTCAGCAGAGACAATAGAAGAGTCAGCAGAGACAATATTAGAAAAGTCAGCAGAGACAATAGAAAAGTCAGCAGAGACAATAGAAAGTCAGCAGAGCAGAGACAACAGAAGAGTCAGCAGAGACAATAGAAGAGTCAGCAGAGACAATAGAAAAGTCAGCAGAGCAGAGACAATAGAAGAGTCAGCAGAGACAATAGAAGAGTCAGCAGAGACAATAGAAGAGTCAGCAGAGACAATAGAAGAGTCAGCAGAGACAATAGAAGAGTCAGCAGAGACAATAGAAAAGTCAGCAGAGACAATAGAAAAGTCAGCTGAGACAATAAAAAGTCAGCAGAGCAGAGACAATAGAAGAGTCAGCAGAGACAATAAAAGAGTCAGCAGAGACAATAGAAGAGTCAACATAGATAATAGAAGAGTCAGTAGAGACAATAGAAGAGTCAGCAAAGCCAATAGAAGAGTCAGCATAGACAATTGAAGAGTCAGCAGAGCAGAGACAATAGAAGAGTCAACATAGACAATAGTAGAGTCAGTAGAGACAATAGAAGAGTCAGCAAAGGCAATAGAAGACTCAACAGAGACAATAGAAGAGTCAGCAGTGACAATTGAAGAGTCAGCAGAGCAGAGACAATAGAAGAGTCAGCAGAGACAATAGAAGAGTCAGCAGAGACAATAGAAGAGTCAACATAGACAATAGTAGAGTCAGTAGAGACAATAGAAGAGTCAGCAAAGGCAATAGAAGACTCAACAGAAACAATAGAAGAGTCAGCAGTGACAATAGAAGAGTCAACATAGATAATAGAAGAGTCAGTAGAGACAATAGAAGAGTCAGCAAAGCCAATAGAAGAGTCAGCATAGACAATTGAAGAGTCAGCAGAGCAGACACAATAGAAGAGTCAGCAGAGACAATAGAAGAGTCAGCAGAGACAATAGAAGAGTCAGCAGAGACAATAGAAGAGTCAACATAGACAATAGTAGAGTCAGTAGAGACAATAGAAGAGTCAGCAAAGGCAATAGAAGACTCAACATAGACAATAGAAGAGTCAGCAGAGAAAACAGAAGTCAGGAAATACAGAGAAGACAATAGAAGAGTCATCAAATAAAATTGAGAAATATGCATCTGAACTTCTCCCAACTTCTTAGTTAAGATAAATCTTTCTAAACAATCAACAGCCATTCACTTCTTTAGAGACAATTCCAATCAACCTTCCTCCTCACCTGCTCAGGTGTGTGTCAATGTAATCGTGCAGCTCTTCCACTTCCTGCTCGAGCATTGCGTTCTTGCTCATCAGCTCTGCTCGTTCCTGTTCCAGCTCGTGCTGCGTGTTGAGTGTGAACTGCCTCAACTGCTTCTGCAAATCAGACCAACTGCCAGAGTCTGTGTTCCCCAAATGCCTGTCAGAGATAGAAGAGAGAGAGAGAGAGAGGTCTAACTATCAACAGCTATACAAGAAACATCTCACAATCTATCAAGATTAACTTATCCGATATCTTTTCCATAGCAAATTATATCAATGTATAGCTTGCAACAATAACAACAGCTTTATTACCATATTAAATTGTAATATTAATAATTAGCAATTGTACAGTAGTAGTATAACCGTGACAAAGTTACACTACTACATTCCAAATAATTGGTTACAAATACAATATGTAATTCACCTATAGTTATTTACTTCTGCTCTGCAGTTCTATAAAGCCCACCTTATCCAAACCTCAGTCCCTCATCCAGAAACATAGCCACAAATTTCAGAATGTCCACGATGGTCTCAACTCTATCTTTTTCTTCCTCTGCCTCACCGATCCAATTCATTAAGTCAGCGGTTACCAACCTTCTTTTTGTTATACCCACAAAAAATTATTTGTGTGCATACCCCCCCAACAGAGTAAACTTTGGTAATTTATTTAATAGATTATTAGAATAAGAATATTGGTTATAATGTAATTAATGAATTTTGCTAAATTTATTATATTAAAATTATTAGTGTTGTACAACGTACACCTTGTACAGTATAGCTGAGTACTTAACTATTGTTATAGTATAACTATTATGTGCATAAATATGGCATTTCAAAACCTGTTATAATTATCTGTTTCTGCACAAAATATTTATTTTAACTTAGCAACAGCTAGCGCACCCCTAGGGGTACGTGTACCACCAGTTGAACACTGCTGCATTAAGTGATTAGTTTGCTTCTATCCTTCATCTTCAAATTGGCTTCATTTGTGATCTTTTACCCCAGGGATGTAGGTTCTGTCTGTAGTCCAAACGTTCAATAGTCCGAAGAGTGTATGGTGTCCGGTCGATATGTGATAAGTTTGCGGTTTTAATGGTAGCTGGATTGATGAAATAATTATGTTTTGCTAAATGTTGGCATTGCACCATTCTTTTTATTCATCCAGCTTCCATTTAGGCATGATTCTTTTCATATCAATCCCGCTCCCAGTTTTTACACATTCTTTTCATCAATTAATACAGCTTCTAGTTAAATTAATGTCGGAGTATAGAATCTTCGGACTATCGAACCTTCGGATTATCAAGCAGACACCAGGGTGTGCAGATGTGGTTAACAGCAATGGGAACAGTTAAGAGGTGCATGGGAAAATGTATGGTCAGTGGAAGATACCACGATTATCACCCCTCCTTCCCTTATCCATCATACTCTGTTAGCATATTTACCTGTCCTGTAACTTTTCAATTTTCATCCTATAAAAATAACTTGCATTCCTTACGAATGTCATTTTTCACAAGCTCTTCAAAAACCCCTAAGACATTTCTCTTGCAGCTTAGTTTCACTAGGAAGCAAAGCCCCTCCCAGAGTGGGGGAATAAGAACAGATGGGTTCACCTGATGTCGGACGGATCCATTTCTGATTCCTCAGAACGCACTTTCACCTGCAAATAAAACCAATGTTTCTGAAGTAAGGTGACCAGATTGGGTCAGGTCAGCTCTAACAAGGTTAGTTCAGCTCTGGCAAGCTCAGGTCAGCTTTAGCAAGGTCAGTTCAGCTACAGCAGGGTCGGATCAGATCCGTTTCTTTCATGCCAACTGAGTCAAATGGAGTCGGTTTAAAGGATTCTTAGTTCACCTTGAAGCAGGAGAACAGAAGAGAATGGAAGGCATGGAAAGAGGAAGAGAGACATGGAAAGGGAAAGAAAAACCTTTTGGAACTGTGCCAACTTTCCCTGGAGACGTTCGATCTCTTCCTGCTGCCTTGACTTGAGTTCGTTGTCTGACATCGTCAAGGTCGTTTCGTCTGGACCAAGGTCGACGTCTGTGAGGCCTCGTGATTCAACCTGCTGTCGCAGTTCCCTGCAAGTACCATGGACAAACAATTGTCTGATTCAAAGAGTGTTCTCAATTCTGAAAGAAATCCTGAAAGTCATATACAAACCACACACATCTAGCAGCTGGCAAGAGAAAAATTCAACAACATGAAGTTCTGAAACCAGTTTTTTGCATAAGGTGGCAGATGATGCCGGTTAGTGAAACATATAGTTCTCACACCTGCTGCAGGACCACTTCCATCTTTATGATTATCAACATCATCATTATCTAATCATCAATATAGTGTAACAGTTAAAAACACCTCTGATTAGGCTGGAGCTTGGATAATTAATAGGCATAGACCAGTCCAATCGAATCTTAACTTAAAGGCGAAGGTTTCTGGGCGGGCAAACTGCTCTGTAGCCCCACCCACCTGCGACATACTGCTTGTCAATCAAACCTGTACTCATTGAGTTGGACTACAGTCAAGAAGTACCATATTCAAGTCCACCGCTGGTCAATTCCTTTTGAAATGCCTGCATGCCTCTGGGGCGTTCTCTGTCCATCTGTCTCTGTACATACATCTACTTATAATATATGTATATATAAATATATATATAAAGCCATGAGCCAAAGCGCAATAGGACGCATACAGGATATCAGCCCATGGACCATTATAGGTGTATATATGCCCAAGATCACTCGGCTGGCTCGTGGAGCAATCTTGGAGGCTGCCTGTGGTCACTGTTGTTTGCGTTTGGTTCTCTATGAGCTGGTCCGCACACACACACGCACACACACGCTGTTTATATTTATATCTCTGAGCTGAAGGACTACCAGTGAATTTCTATCTCACAGTTTTGTCTTAGCATTCAATCATTATAGTAAGCGCCTTTATGCCTAGTGTATTTATTTCATATGGTTTTCAGGGGCACGTTGAGAATAGGGCACACAACCCTGAATTGCAAGACTGAGACATTGTGACAATAATGTAAATAGATGACTAATTGTAATGACATTCAATGCAATGAATCTATGTATATATACATATATGTGTATGTATATAATGTTTGTCTCATAGAGTCTGTATGAGAAGAGAGTCACCTTCTTTGAAATAGAATTTTCCCTGTCTCATACAAGCAATAGGCCTATGAATAGGAATGAAGACTCGTATGAAACGTATTTCAAGTTACATTTGCTTTTGACATCTGATTGGATATAGGTTGTCACATGTGTATAGCAGTTCAGGTTGCCCAGATCAGAGAAACAATATAGCAACACTGACCCCAGCCAAACGCCATATATATATATATAAATATAATGGTCCAGGGGCTGGTGGGCCCATTGAGAGCCTTGCTCTCTGAATAGGGCTGCATTATTTAGGTCACATGTCAAACCTAGGAAGAATGTATCAGCCAGCATATAATATGATCAATTATAATACCTGGGAACAGATCTCTCACTCTCTGTATATATATATATATATACATATTTGCATACATATATACGCACACTTATATATACATGCAGCATTTGATAGCATTCAACCAGTATTCTTTTCAGTCTATTTCTCAATTACACTCGCATCGGTCATCACGTAAAATCAGCCTGAATTCAAGCCCTTGTGAATCATAATGTGAGGATGAAAAGAATACTGGATGAGTCATATGAAACAATCGGAGAAGCAATGCTTTTGGTGAAGATCCTGTTTAGGTTGTGGAAAGGAGGATTGGCAGTTCAGGTTTCGGTGAATGAAGAATCAAGGAAGAGGGTTGACTTGTTCGCGTACAGCTGTTAGGTCTATTGAGATACTAAGCACTTCTTCCTTTCTAGTTCTTCCTTTGCAGCTCAACACATCAGTCAGCGCAGTTCCTCCAGTTGTCTCTCGTGTGCATTTATGATTGACGCTATACAGGTCGAAAGAGACAGACAGACAGAGAACGGCCCAGAGGCATGCAGGCATTTCAATTGAAAGGAATTGACCGGCGGTGGACTTGAATATGGCACTTCTTGACTGTAGCCCCACTCAATGAGTTCAGGTTTGATTGACAAGCAGTTTGTTGCAGGTAGGTGGGGGTACAGAGCAGTTTGTAGCACAACTGCCCACCCTGAAACCTTTTCCTTTAAGTATATGGTGCTAAAGAAGTAATTAACTACTGAAGGAGAGAGACAGAGAGACAGCCAGAAAGACAGAGAGAGAGAGAGAGAGAGAGAGAGAGAGAGAGAGAGAGAGAGAGAGGGAGAGGGAGAGGGAGAGGGAGAGGGAGAGGGAGAGGGAGAGGGAGAGGGAGAGGGAGAGGGAGAGGGAGAGGGAGAGGGAGAGGGAGAGGGAGAGGGAGAGGGAGAGGGAGAGGGAGAGGGAGAGGGAGAGGGAGAGGGAGAGGGAGAGGGAGAGGGAGAGGGAGAGGGAGAGGGAGAGGGAGAGGGAGAGGGAGAGGGAGAGGGAGACAGACAGACAGACAGACAGACAGACAGACAGACAGACAGACAGACAGACAGACAGACAGACAGACAGACAGACAGACAGACAGACAGACAGACAGACAGACAGACAGACAGACAGACAGACAGACAGACAGACAGACAGACAGACAGACAGACAGACAGACAGACAGACAGACAGACAGACAGACAGACAGACAGACAGACAGACAGACAGACAGACAGACAGACAGACAGACAGACAGACAGACAGACAGACAGACAGACAGACAGACAGAGACAGAGACAGAGACAGAGACAGAGACAGAGACAGAGAGAGAAAGACTGATGCAATGGTGGCTGCTATACCTATAGGCGATGAGCAGTTCTTCGTGTCGTCTCTGTGTCTGTTCCAGTTGGCGCTTGAAGTCTTGTGCGGCGCCACTCAGCTGTTCCTCTCTTGTCTTGTGCGCCAACTTCAGATCACGCAGCATCCCTTCCATTTGACGCCTCAGGTCCATTGATTCGCTCTGTCCATCTCCAAGCTCCACAGATTCCTAAAATCCAGTCGAAATCAACGCAATTCATCTCAGGGACATTGTTACAGGTGTCAGCTTGTAATGTTGAGAGCACCGGGTTCAATCGTCCTCTGTTGAGACGGTTACTGTTTAGGGAACTTCAACTTCACTCTTTCACTCACAGTAGATCAGCATCATCGATTGATACTTTGTCACTGGATAGTGGCGCTCAATAAGTGCATAAAAATAATAATAGTAATCATTTTATTACTATTATTATTTTTATTATTAATGAGTCAATGCAAATGCCTTCCACATCACTTTTGTTGTTTCAGATCTTGACTAGGTAGGCCAATCCAGAGTTAACATTGCTTGTTATTATCTGACACCTGAGGCATCATAAAAACATCCAGTATAAAATAATATTAACAATAGTAATGATACTGTGTAGGGACCTTGAGCAAGTACTTTGTTCACTATGATCCCTCAGTATCATCGATTGATAATTTATTATGTATTCGTATATCGAGCTTTTGCTGACACGATACAGATTGGTGATTAGATATTGGTACCTAATAACTCCATAAATAAAATAAAATAACAATAAAGCAAAAGTCACATAACTGAGTAGATATAATCTTGAAGGGGCATCGTATTAAGTTCATATTGATTGATTGATTGATTGATTGATAGATTGATTGATAACCCTGAGAGAATAAATATGACAAAACAAGCAGAACCACCCACTTCTGCCTAATATCTCCCCTTCAATACACCCATCTGCCCCCACCATTCACCATACACACCAAGGTCCCAAACCCTCACCCAACCAACATCTCCCACCACTGCACACCCACCATACACACACACACTCACCCTCCAACTGAACCCACAGTCAGTGATCAACTACTCACAGCAACGTTCTTGAGGTAAGTGGTGAGCCTGAGCTGAAACTCTTCGTTGAGGTCCTTCAGTTTGTGTTGGAGACGGTTGACCTGACTCTTCAGATGTGAACTTTCATTCCTCAATGTCATCAGTTGCTGAGGACACACAGTATCACATCAACTCAAGCCAACTCATGTCAACTCAAGTCAACTCAAATCAACTCATGTCAACTCACATCAACTCATGTCAACTCATGTGGTGATCCAAACACTCACACAAGAGGATCATCAACAGATTAAGATAAACTCAGAGGCTGGTCCTGGGATATGGAATGGGCTCCCTACCATGTTTCGACAAATACCTAGTGATCAGTCTGCCTCGTTTTCACTACTCCTAAGACTGTTATGTTGGCCGGGGTTGAGCTGGGAGCGCTCCTGAGTAGACAAACTTGAAGGGGCGTTACATAAAATTGCTGTAATAATAATAATAATGATGATAATAATATATTCACAAATTATGCATTGCTCTAGAAAAGCCAACAGTTGCAGTTGTTTAACTCTATTTACTGACTGCACAATAGTGCTGGTTTAGTCTTGCCCCAAGTTTAAGTAATTACTAGTTTCACAGAATCACATAAATGTTAAGTGCTTTAGTTATTATTACTATTAGTTATTTTGCCAAATTTCACTTTTGATTTCAGTAAATAGAAATTGAAACATCCTTGTAACTTTTTTCATCCATAATGTCTAAAAATAATAAAAACAGTCACAATTTTTTGGAATGCTCAACAGTCTCATTTGCAAAAACAAGAACTATTTTTAACAATTTGAATTTAACTAAACTATTTCCGGATCTGAAATTGGGACGAATTGCGTTTAAACTCACAGCATTTGATTCGGAGAATTTCCTCTGCGTTTCTCTTGTGAGTTTTCTTGAGTCGGACAGATCTTTTGCCTGTTCTTTTCTGAAAACAACATAACAAACAGATGAATAATCAACAACTGATTTACTGATAAAGCTACATTCTACACAACTTACCCATGTTAGGACCACATTGACCAAATCTAGATCACTTGCCTGCGTAGGTCACTGTCAAACAGACAAGAATCCGTCGGATGGGTTTTTCGTTTAAACGCTACGCTCTACCATCCTCCTCTCTCATTGCATCTCTGCCTCTTTCTCTCACCTCAAAAACTTCCTTTTATTTCGGGGCACCTGGAACTGGGAGTGGTTCTGAAAGGCTAATGCTGAGATCAGCACTTTATAAATGATCAAATACAATACAAGACATTCAAACCTGATTCACCTGAGATTCATTTGACAAATGAATTATCTTATATTCTTACATCTTCCGACGAAGCTCCTTCTCCGCATCCTCGTACTGCTTCCGAAGCTGTTCTGCTTCAATGACCTGCTGATTCCTTGCTTCACGCAGCACCGGCTGTGAAAGACACAGATAAAGAAAACTCTTTCCTTATTAATTATAATTATTATTCAAATCAATAGTATCACTTTACCCAATCTATAAATTCTTTCTGAAGATGAAAAAAGCTAGGGTGAATAAAGAAACTTTGCAAACCGTTAAACTCATCAGGATCTTGCCGAGAAAAACGGGTTTGGGCGTCATCTCACGATTCAACCAGTTTCTTCCCATCACACAGAAAGGCTACAACTTGCAAGGCAAAGAAATTCAGTGGCCATAGCGCTGTTTACCTGTGAAATGCCCTCTGAACAACGTTGCTTACACCCATATATTAGTAACAGCGATTCAACTGATTAAAAATCGAGTTTCATCCTCATCCAATAAGCGTGCATTCACGTTAATAACTGCAAATATACTTACATTACACAATGTATTTAATTTTAATAACTGCAAATATAGTTACACAGGCGTGAATAAAACGTTTTTGAAATGCGAATAGGACATACTCAGACAGAGTCTGAGCGCTGTCCAATCACGCGCTGTCCAATCACGAGTCTTGAACCAGACTGACAGACGTAGACATGTGATTTAGGTAATTGTATAGATAGATTAGCATCATCATTATTATTAATAATAATAATATTACGATTATCATCATTATTATTATTACTATTATTATTATTACTGTTAGCATTACTTTTTATTAGGGATGAACCAAAACTCAGTTTGGAACTCGGCTCAGTTCAATTTTCTTGGCACTCGACAAAACTCGGACTAGGAAGAACAATGGGTCCAAGTATTAATCTTTTCGATTTTCTTTTTTGAAAATGAAAATCAGATTATTTTATTTACAAAATGATGTAACTAAAAGTACAAATACTATTATTTCTATTTACAAAAGGACAATCGACCTAACTAACAACACAAACACTACCACTGTTATGCTTACAAGTTACTACTTCCTAGTGTTAACTAAGGCAAAACTAAATAATTCATTAAATCTGCCAATCTAAACATCAAGGGAATGAGACTTTTCTAAATATTCTAAACTCGGACTTGGACTCGGCAAGAAATTCAAGCTCGGTTCATCCCTACTTTTATCGACGTATTTACGATCCTTATAAATAAGCAATGGACTCCAGAGAGGCCATTCGTATCAAAATCAGGAGCAACAAAAGTTTTATAATCATCATAGTCGTCATCCTCAACATCATAAATATAAATGCTGCGCATGATGGCATATAAATACCTTCTTCTGATGATTTTCTTGATCTGCATCATTTGGTTCCCCCTTCACTTTACCCTTTACTTTCTCTGGCTGAAAGAAATATCCAGAAATGAGGCAGATGATGATAAGAAAAATTACACAATTTAAGCCACAATCCTTCTAAACCTAACTTAGCAGAAAAACACCCACATAACCTAATAAAATAAAATCTCACCCTAATATAATATAATTATTGGTGAATATCAGCCAGCTTTACCAAACCTCCCCCTCTAATCAAAACCTAACCATAAACCTCTGCCTAGCATGACCCTAATATAATAACCTAAACCCATATTCAAACCATCCTTAACTCAAACATCAGCAACAACCTAGCCCTATAACAAACCAGACCTAAACCAAACCATATACCTCTCTTAACCTCCAGCTCAAACCATCCTAATCCCAGTCATAGACCTAATCATATTGTACCCATTCCCTCAGTTCGACCGACTGTGACTCTGATGCTAGCGTATGCTATGGTAATATGGATTTGTGTTACCAACTAAAGATGATCGGAATTTGACGTCATGGCTACTTTACAAGAACATTTACCGAGATAGGATAGATACAGAGAACAAGTAATAATGAGTCTGGATGATCAATAAATACATGTAAATAATAATACAGTTGACGGTTGATATATACAATATATAGGTGTGCATGTACTAGATTGAATGCAATTGCAAACTAAGTTGTGGCTGTGATAGTTTGTTCTTCTCATTAAACGAAAACTTAATTGAATTGAATGCTCGAGTGATGCCAGTCCCAAGCATCGATGAGAGAGGAGGGTGATGCTAATTTATCATCGTTGAGACAGTGTCATTAAACAGATGGTATGACCTTAACCTCAACCATGACCCGACTTTAACTGTGACTCGACCTTAACCATGACCCGACCTTCTTGGAGAGACTTCCGGCGATGGCACGTAGTCGATCGGAGGCCGGTGGGTTGGACTTTCCTCCTCCATTGACATCCATCTCTTCCATCAGAGCGATCTTACTGTTGACAATATTCAACAACTCCAGGCTCAACTCATCGTTCCTACTCATCTACAAACAAAAACCAAACAATAATCATCCGCATACACCAACCAATTCAATACACAGCCACAACCATAAATTAAGCAACTAAGTAAAAATTTGGGGATTGACATAGAAATTTGGGATTTCGTTTAGCAATCAGGGCAGTTTTCTGAGGTATACAAACTAGTTCTACCGACCTTTCCAATAGAGAAATGTATATTATTTATGTAACTTGTAAACATTGTAATTTGTTGATTCAATGTTATGCTCAAGCTTTTCTATGCCAGTTCTTAATTTGGCATTTTCCACTTTTTTTACCTTGGAATTTCTGTGAATAATTGTGATTGTTATAAACACATTTTATTATTAATCACAACTTTTACCTTTTCAGTGACTTGGAATTTTGTTAATACAATCTTGACCAATCTTCGGTTTATCTTAGCAAGATCTTGGGAGTTTAGAATATGGAATGTGGTAGCACTGAGAATGATGATGATTATAATGATGATGATCAAGATGGCAGCAATAATGATTAACTATGAAGATGATTTATGACAATTATGATGATTCCAATGATAATGATCATGATGATGATTATGATGATGACCATACCATGGTTGTGATGACAAGAAGGAGGAGGAGGGGTACATGACCTTAATCTAAATACAACAATGAGGTCAGAGAAGATAAAACAGTCAACAGGTAGCTATCATCCCCACTGACCTCTTCCTGATGAGCTTTCGTCAAGGTCATATGCTCCGCCTTCAGTCGAATGTAGACATCAGCCAGATCCTTATGTCCCTTTTCCACTTCTTCCAGGCGCTCCTGGCTTTCCCTGGCAACGTGCATTGCCTTTTCCTTCTCTCTTCCAAGCTCTCCGCAGCTGTGCTCCAACTGGATTATCCGATTGTTCAGCTCAAACTTAGCCGCTTCCATTTCTTCCCTGAGTCGATTATTCTCGATTTGCATGTCAAGTAGAGTCTGTGAAATCTGAAATATCCAAAAAGGAAAATGATTTAAATTCATCTCAAAAGTTTGTCATACAATTTTTTTATTTTGCAGAGATTAGACATAAAAATTCCAACAAGTGAAAGTAAAAACATGGTTGTCAATCATTTAGCAACACACAATGCAGGTGCCATTTGCAAATCAACTGAAAACTTAGCATAACAACAAAATCCCGTTTGTCACTTCTATCGTCTATCGCATTTCAAAATGGCTATTCCAATGATTAGCGGCATGATTATTCATTGCATTTTTACTCTAATAATAATAATGATAATTATAATAACAATAAAAATACTAATAGTAGTAACAAAAATACTCATAATAATAATAACAATAATAATTAGTGAAGAACCAAAACTCGGTTCGGAACTCGGCTCGGTTCAATTTCTTGGTACTCGGCATTACTCGGACTTGGACAAACAACGGGTACAAATATCAATCTTTGCGATTATCTGTTTTGAAAACGAAATCGTTTTTTTTATTTACGTAATGACAATCGATGTAACTGAAAGTACAAATACTGCTATTTTTATTTACAAAACGACAATCGACCTAACTAAAAACACAAATACTGTTACTGTTAGTGTCTACAAGTTATTACTTCCTAGTGTTAACTAAGGCAAAACTAAATACTTCATCAAAGTTGTGCAAACTGCCAATCTAAACATCAAGAGAATTAGTCGTTTTTAAATTTCGAAACTCCGCCTCAGATTTGGCAAAGATTCAACTTGTAAAACTCGGTACTCGGACAGAAATTCAAACTTGATTCATCCCTAATAATAATAATAATAATAATAAGAATAATAGTAATAATAATAAAGATTTGAGTGCTGTAATTCGTAAGCAATCGATGACTTGAAGCAAGGATTTGGTGTTATAGGGAGAATTCATTCAAGATGTGCTGGAGCAAAAAGTTCAGTGTTTAGATGTTTTTGAAAAATGCAATGGATCTAGTAGATCCCTCATCAAAGCGACCATCGACTGTTAAAGGAGCTTTAAGATAATATCAGGAATAGGTCAAGGTGGAATTTTCAAGAAGGGCCTTATGGTTGAAAAGATGTCCTGCTAGTTACTGATAATTCCCTTCCTCTTCTTAGTCTATTATTCTGGTGAAAAGAACCTTCAGCTTTTCCTCCTCAGTCAAAAGCAGTTGAGCCGAGATGTCTGTTTTCGAAACAGCCAATGAACCAAAACTCGTCTTCAGATGTTCCAACTTCTGCTGCAGGCGATCATTTGAATCACGAAGAACAACCTGGCAACAGAACGGACAACAGAAGCAACATGACAACGTAGAAGAAAGACAATGGAATAGTTGCATATAGCAACAACATTATGACAACAGATGCATGAAATTTTTTTTAAAAGATGAACTACAGGAACGAATTTAGAGTGTAAAACAAGGATATGACTAAGGCCAGGGATTGATGACTGAAAAATAAGGACAAGGACTGAATGCACTCTGGCCTTAGACTTCATGAAGGTCACTAGATGACTTTGACGTCAAGGTCATCTAGTGAAACTCCTAGATTAGGAGTTCATAAATACACAAATACATAAATGCAGACATGCTTAATAATGTATGTTTCAATCTAATAACCCAAAATATACAGACTCTATTTATATATTTATTTATCTATTTATTCAATAACGAAAGCAAGTAACAACAATTCAAGCCAATTATGCATCAATGGTATGAACATGTAGAGAGAGAGTAATGATCAAATTCCACGCAACATATAAGGTTAAAAGGAAGCAAAACAAAGGCACACCAAGACAACACTGGATAGACAACAGTGGATAGACAAAATAGGAAGTAATGTAAACAATTGTCATATGAGCAAATGAGTGACTACAGCAAGCAGATGAATGCTAAACGAGGATAGAGTTTCTCAAAATAAGAAGTAACATAAACAATTGTCATATGAGCAAATGAGTGACTACAGCGAGCAGATGAATGCTAAACAAGGATAGAGTTGCTCAATGCATACATTTTCAGTGCGAAGTTCCTCTATGGATTCTCCTGCGCTGTCAATACTTTGATGAAGACCTGCAGTTGTTGGGTCCATCCTTCGCTCGAGGGATATGATCCGAGCACGGAACTGCGTCAGAAGTTGCTAGACATTGCAAGTGGACACAGAGGTTAATTCGGTTAAAACTGGACAAACTGGACATCACACTTGATGAACCAAACAAGAGTAAACACTGTAATCATCATAATAATTGTAATCCGTGTAAACATTGTAATAACTGTAAACAATGTAATCAAAATGTAGTTATTGTGAAAACATAATCAATGTAATCAATGTAAAATATTGTGATAACCACAATCAATGTAGTCAATGTAAACATTGTGATAACCATGGCCGATCGGGTAGAGCGGTCAGCCCGTAACGTTCAGCACGTGGCTTCGAGGCTCATCCGGGGCGTCAGTCACTGAGTAGGGACCTTGAGCAAGTCCTTCGCGCACCACTGCTCTGCAGTACAACTGCAATTACGCCGTCGAGGCGTGTGTGTGCACTTCTGAGCAAAAAATGTTGGAAGAAGGGCGGTATCAAATTTCGGAAATAATAATAATAATATAATCAGTGTAAATATGGTAATAACTGCAATCATTGTAATTAACATAAACATTGTAATAACAGACCTAAGGTTCTGCAGAAGATAATTATGAGAGTCCTTACCACATCCTCCTCTGACCAAGTCTGAGCTATTTCTCACCTGTGCAAAGGTGTTATTGATGATTGGATAGTTCTTGACCTTTGAGAGGCTATCGGCCAACTGAAAAAGCGCAGCATCTACACTTGGATTTGAAAATGTGGGAAAACAGAGGAGAGCCATCGTCTTGCAGTTTCCACCGAGACCTTCTTCCAAAAGTCTTGTCAGTGAACAAACCCTACAAACAGAAATAACCAAGAATAACGATGATTACGAGAATAATGACTATGATGATGAAGATCATTGTGATCACAATGATGATGGTGCATAATCAATCAATCAATGAAACTTTATATAGCGCCTCTTCAAGAAATCTACTCAGAGGCGCTCCTAGTCCAACCACAGTCAAAGAGGACAGATTTAAGAGAAGAGTAGAAAGAAGATGTGGAAATCCTAGGTAAAAGCCAGAGACTGAGAAGTAGAGCACAGTGCTTTCAGAGTGCTGGCAGCAGTAGGGTGGCATAGCTCCTGAAGGTAAGCAGGTGCAGCCCCAACAATTATCATGATGACAACGATCATAATTACAATTATGATGTAATTATGTTGATGATAATGACTATAATGACGGTGGTGAAGACAATGATCATGATATTGAGGATGAGAAGGAGGAGGGGAACAGCCACTTAAAGAAGGGTTTATAGTTACACTTAGATTGTAATGCAAGACCACGAAAAAACATACGAATAGTTTACAGCACGGTCTGGAAACGGTTGATTGGCCAAAGCAGCGACCAGTTGGGTGAGAGCGGCCATTGACCTCTCGGTGGGAGACGGTTGGTTGACTCTGACACCAGTGGAAGCCGTTGTAGATGGCGGTTGGACAGCAGGCAGAACAACAATGCTGAATCGGGATTTGGTGGGTGGGGAGGTGTCTTGCATCGGCTTCAAACAATGCACAGCAAGACAATATCATAAAATTATTTAGTATTAAGATAAGATTATTAGTTTATGGTCAGCGTTTGTGTGCTGACGATTATAGGGAGACTCTGAACATCCATGCCATCTGTCAGCTGTCGACAAGAATCCGTTGGTCGGTTCTACACTTGTGTGTGGGCCCACAAGTGGCGACTCTTTTCAGCTGTGCACTGTTTTGCTAACTCATGTATTATATTAGCTCTCAGTGATATCATATTGGCCAGCGCAGAGAGTGTCTCTGAGTCGATTTCTTGAAGAGGTGCTGTATCAAGTTTCATTGATTGATTGATTGATTGATTGATGATTGCTTGTGAATGCAAGTGGTAAGTTATGTGGAACTACTACAAAAGTAAACAAATTTAAACTGAGATTTAAACTGAGACATTACAGATCTCATCAATATCATGTAAAATGTTGCAGAGATATCTCGTCAGTAAGCAAAACCTCATAGAAACATCGAGAACAGTGACCAGCGACTAGCTCACAAGCCAAACAAAAGCTCCATGGGTCAGAGTAGATTAGATTAAACACACACATGCAAACACCATGATCGTGACAATGCCATGAAATAATGACGGTCTTGGACCCACACTCAAATTTAACAAATAAAAATAAAATAAAATTACTACTATACCATCTAAACTAACGCGCTCATCAAATGTTGTAACGTCATCATTGATACGAAACGAAAAATTCCGCTACTGAATGGTTGATGGTGGTCTACACTGGCTAACCAGTGCATGATTACACCTTTAATCAACCCCCCAATGGATGTGGTTAGGGCATAAATTAGGTAAAAGCAAAATAAGAGAGACCCATACCATGGATAGGTCAAGTTGAATTAAAGTCGCTGCCTTTCTGCTTCTGTTCGCCCAACCTTGACGAAAGACCAACTGACCCTCGGAATTGTTAGAAGGAGACGGTATCGACAGATTCTATCAGAAGGAAAAGAACATTCTGAAATCTAAATAAATTTTAAAAAACTGCACAATTCCTAGATATGGTTAGAATAAAGGTTTTATATCCATTGAGAAATTTAACTCGTGGACTCCTTCAGTTACTCACAAATCCCCACTTTCAATATTCAGATATGTTTGCATTTTCCATATAAAGTCTAAAATCAAAATCCTTTCCTTACATTTTGACCATTAGATGACTTCATCAGAGATTTTTTTAGCAACAAAGTTCGTCATCTCTGTCTTGCAACTCAGATTTAATTATTTTGTAAAATCAAAATTTAAACAAATACGCACAAAAATAAAAAACTTTGGTAAAACTCAATTGTGCTAGAAATGTGCAGAACTCTTGCAACTGATGATGTTGAGAAAGTGAGATTAAACTTACTGTAACACAAGGTCCAACTTCAGCTGAGTTCATGACTTCAAGTCGTCGTGAAGTCGCTGATGGAGCAGCGAGCAGGTCTCTGACGGAATCATCTGTGACTTCAAACATCTGCAAGTTCAGCAACCGACCTCTCGCAGATGTATTACCTTTTGGCAGCAGATCTTCTGCATCTGAATGGGAAAATAATCGACTGTGACTGACTGAATGTCTGTTTAGCAACCAACAGATATATCTACTCTTGATCCAGATTCAGAGAGATATAATATTTCTATACAAAGTGATAGACTGCATTCAACTATTCTACTGACAATCTGCTTTAAAAAAACAGTCAACATTGTACTTTCTAGGCAATGCTGAGCATTAGTTTTTTACATTTGTGCTGACAGCAAAGTATCATGTAAAGCACCCTAGATGTTGTTTGCCAGTGACGGTGCTCCATAAATGGTTGTAATTGCAATTACGATCAAATCCACAATGATAGATCTACAGATAATCTACAGCTGAATCTACAATGATAGATCTACAGCTAATCTACAGCTGAATCTATAGTTCCCACTGATTTTCTTATCTGCTGAAATGCTCAAGGATTTACATAAATGTTTAATGGATGAGAGATGGCTATGGTGGAGAAAGTGAAGATAACAATGATGACAATGAGTGAGAAGCTGATGATACCGATGATTAGCTATGAACATGTCCAGGATCCTCATAATGAGGATGATATCAAAGATCTTGATAATTTGGTTAGAAAAGGCTAAAAATAGTAGACAAACTTCATGAAACCACAGTAAGAAGAGTCGGTAAGAGCCTTATCTATTCAATCTGCTGCCTCAATACTAATATGAAAGGGTGTCCCTATTAGCAGAACGATATGGTTCCTTTGGAGATTTTTCTTTCCCATGGCCTCCCACCTCAATGCTAAGTGTAATGAACAACCTATTGTCTAGTTGACACCTCTTGTTTTTTCAATCGTGCTATTTTAATTACACTGGCTATGGTTGTATGCATGTACTGTTAACAAATACTGTGATTGGAGACAATTAACACGATTTTGATTGATCCATTGAGCATGTGAGCATTTGACAGACCTTCATCGAGCTTGGAAAAGATATGCTGAATGAGGAGAGGCATGACACCAGACTGGCCAGGACTTGTATCGGAGATGGTAAACGCCTTTCCAGAACCCTTGTCGCCAATGACAATAAAGCAACAGTTGAATCCCGTCATAAATAGATGCATCATTGGCTCAACTGACGATCGAAAAACATCGTACGTTGACTCTTTCGGCTTATGCAAATGTTGAAACCTAAAAGCAGAGTTATAGTATAACAATAATCACAATCTCTCGACTTCTACAGCGCCCAAAACGTTGAGCTTATGCATAAGCACTTGGTCAAACCAAAATCTGCCAGAAGGTAGGACCAAAATCGGTTTCAGGTCTTCAGTCAAAGGCATCAAGAAGGTGCTTAATTAAATCTGACATAATAATCACTGACAGTTGTCATTGATATTTATTCTGCTTCTAATAGAATTTTATACTAATCAATCAGCCTAAGATAGTGTCAGTGTTATGGAGCATCCGTGCGCAGTTTTTCATGGCAGTGGTGCTACATAAATTGTTAAAATACAAAAAATTCATTATGCTGCTAAAATATTGCAGCAAATCTTGCCAGAATGTGCTTTACTGACTATTGCATGTACAACAGTCAGTAACTTGTAGGCCATCATCTGGAGCCCACTCAAATCAGCTATAACATTTTGTAAATTATTCATGCAACACAATAAATTAATTACATATTTAAACAGAAATAATACAACACATTAATGGACACAGTAGTCAAAAATCCACCAAAGTTTTAACACACACTCACAGGTTCAAATCTTTGCCAAAGCAGAAACAAATAAAATATTCGATCAATTTTAATCAATTTTTAATCAATTTTGCACCCATTAACTGGCACAAACATTAATATCTGAAAAATAAATTCTTATAAACATCAATAGTAAGATAACTATGAAATAATTAAAATATTAAAGAGCCAATGAGGACGATTGACAAAGCAGGATCGTGAAAATCAGAAGAAAAGATTGAAATGCATTTGAACTAACGTAAACATGGCTCCCGTTAGTTTGCTCTTCAGACGATTGTGACCTTCGACTTCCAGAACGGTTCTGTTCTCCGCCACTCCAGACACACTGTCTTCGCCAACGCTTGGACGAATGCGACCGATCACTTCAATATTCATCTCTTCGTTACACCGGTCGCTCTAAAATGTAAAACCACGTTCAATGCGCTGCTTCAGGAAATAACACAATCTATAGATTGCTTGTACAGTCCTCTGGCACAACCAGGGCTGCTCTAACCAACACTCATTAGCTTTAATTCTATTCTGTTCTTTTGTGTGATGCTTGAGGTTGTGACTGGTCAATCTGTTAGATGCTTGTTCATCCTAGGATGGTCATTTTAATTCCATAGGCCTCCACTACTCTTCCGCTTCTCCGCCTTTCTCCTCGCCCCCTTTCTCTCCTGTTTCCTTTCTACCTCCCACCCCCTCATCATGCCCATCCCTCGCACTCCCCTACACCTCATTTCTGTTTCTCCATTTCCCTGCCCTCCCCTTTTCTCCCCACCCACCTTATCTCTCTCCAACTCCTCTCTACTCACCTGCCCCTCCACTCACACTTTACCTCCCCTTTCGATTGCTCTCCCCATCCCCAACTTCACCCCTCCTCACTCCATCCCTCTCTCCTACTCCATCCACCTACTCCCCAAACCCCTCCCCTCATTGCCCCCCCCCCATCGCCACCACTTCATCTACCTCCTTCTCCTCTTCCTCCAATTCCTCAGTCTGTATCAGGTCAGGTCAGAAACAGTTCTGGAAAAGTTGGTGCTGCCTGGACATGCCAATATAGAATATGGGGTAAAATCACATTTTAGCATATTTGAACACTGACCACATATATTTTAGCGTATCTTATTATTTGACGTGAATAGATGTCCAACTAGAGCTTAAATTGAGCCAGGATCAATTAAAAAAAGACTATGTGTGTAGAAACTGGATTGATGAAAGGAATTATGCTTAATTGGAAGCTGGATCGATGAAAATATAATGCTTAAGTAGAAGCTGGACTGCTTGACTGATGAGAGAATGTTGTTACGATGGAAGTGAGTCGATGAAAAGAAGGCCATGTAGGCGGCAAGGCCTACGCAGAAACTGGATTGATGAAAGAAATATACTTAAACAGAAGCTGAATTGATGAAAAAGATCATAAATTAAGCTTAAGTGGGAGCTGGATTGATGAGAGAATGACGTTACGACTGAAGTGGACTAGGTGAAAAGAAGGCTGTCCATGTACACAGAAACTGGACTGATGAAATATAAATAAAATATAATGTAATGTATAATATAAAAATATAATGAAATATAAATGGAAGACGTATTGATGAAAATAAATAAATATAATGGAAGCTGGTTCAATTAAGAGGATCATATAGGCCTACTTAAGTAGAAGCTGGACTGATGAAATAAATTATGCTGTTATGGGACAGTTCTATTTGTTCTTGAGGTCATTGCTTGCAGTGACGTTAATAATAATAAAATACGCTATCGGTTTTTGAAAAATTTCACGAAACTAAAATACGATTTTACCAAATATGGAGTCGAGGATAAGGTCAGATTGGAATAATTAGTGGAAGAAATGCTAGATTATTTTAAAAAGTAATAATTAATTTATAATCGCCTGGGAGTAGATCACACTTTGAATCTGAATGCATGGAGATTCTTAATCTCAATGGTACATATGTAAAAGCTGTCGTCGTCAGGGTATGAATCCAAGCGGTGGTTATTACTATGGGCACGGAATCGAACAATGAAATCAACCGACCGTGACAAGGCATACAGTGAAGCAATTCACAAATCGAGATCTCAGCGCACTTTTTTCTCTCGTAGTAATGCCTCAGGCCGCCATTCATTTACGCGCATTGCTAGTAGCAACAACGATGTATCATCAAAGCACATGAGAACATTTGTCAATTTTATAGCTCTGCCACTGAACCTGATAGATTCTACGCAAGCAAATCGTACACATTTGTGTTACAATGTAGAAATGAAAGATTATATTCAACGTAGTTTGATTCTTCTTCTTTTGTTTATTCTCTGCGTACTCTGCCTCTTCTTAGGCAAGTTCAAATGTTCGACGTCGCCACTCCTCTCGCTGTTGCGCCTCTTCTTTAAGCTTTTCAAACCCTCTATCTCTTCCTCTTGTCCGCCACCCTTCATTTTTTCCTTTGATGAATGTGCTTAGCAGTGAGTCTCCTCTCAGTGCGTGTGTATGCTCAATCACATTTGTGGCCGTCCATAAATGACGTCACGCGAAATTGGCTGATTTTTGACCCCCCCTCCCCTCTTGTCACACTTCGTCACAAAAGTCTGACCCCCTCAAATATGACGTCACAATGCTCTGACCCCCCCCCCCAGAAAAAACCACTTCATTTAATTTCAAATAAAACATAAAAATTAATAATTAACTTTTTTAAACATTGCTGAACTTAGCATAAAAAATCATTTTAAAATAATCGTAGACTCATCGTCTATTAATGCTAAAAAAATGCAATGTTCAGAATAATTTTTATTCTTTTATTTTCTTATAAAAAGAAGTAACCTATAGAATTAATAGTAGTAATTATGTATAGCAATATTGAAACTTTGCGGTAGAACGACTTAAAGTTTTTTTCCACAGCAGGAGGAAAAGTTCTGAAGTTCTGGTTGAATCATAACAAATTATTATTTTATGATTGCACACAATTAATTTTATGCTTCTCCATTTTCCCATGGGGAAGCAAAGTGCTCCTTAATGGAATAAATTGGGGTAGCACAGATCTGTTCATTCTGTGGTATAGATATTCCATTCAGCTCAAGATCTTCTTCCTCCATCCAATCCGCACTCTCTCCATTTTCTTCTCTCGCGAGTATAACCATTAGTTCACGTTGCCGACGTGCAGCTACTCTCTGTGGCCTAATGCGTTTTGGTGGAATAATTGATTCCTGCTTGTGAGTTGCAGAGTGGTTGCGCAGCATGACTAACGACGCGAAGTATGTGTGACATTTTTTGCAAATCCTGTCGCCAAGCACGGATTGTATTGACGGACAGTACAAGTCATATGGAATCAAAAAGTTTATATTGCTTTATAAAATATTAAAGGACGTTTTTATAAATTTATCAAAATTTTTTTAATGTGACGTCACATTACTCATACCCCCTCCTCCCCTCGTCACACATCGTCACAAATGTCAGACCCCCCCTCCCCCCTAAGTGCGTGACGTCATTTATGGACGGCCCCTTTCTTTTGTCTAATTATGTGTGTTTGGGCTCTTTGAAGACTCTTTCTTCTTCAGTTAGTTCCATTACTTCTTCATTTGTTTCATTTACCGTCCCGCTGATTTACTCCATCACATTGTCTCTGCTAAATAAGCCCTTCAATGCATACAATAGCCTTCTCTAGTCAACTCCATCAATTGATTTTTCATAGTCCGGGAGCATATAGTTATGAATTTACATATATATAGCGCCGGTGAGGGATGGTCTCACTGGCGTGACTTTTCGAAGATTTGCATTACATTCTGGCCATTCTGGGGAATTTCTGACGTGGATGTGGAGTCAAAGTGTGTAATCTGTGGTAATACGATTCACTGCCCATCACAAGACTCGCAATGGTCCTAAAGTTGCATGTGTTTGGTAAAATGCTTCGCCGGTCGAACGTTTTAACTAGCTCTTTTTCGTGGGCGTCACTAGGATGCCATAGCTCTCGATGTAAACATCGATTGGTGATTTCGAAGATGTTTCCTAATCCGGATTTCAGCGACCGTCTGTCAAAGATCGGCGATAAAGTGAAATTTTATGATACAGATTCGGAAGCGCAGAAGGGCAGCTTATCGCTCAGCCAAAGGGCATGTCACTGATTGGTTCGATTTCTGTGGATAAGTAAGCGAGTAAGTAATTATTTAGCGTTTCAAAATATAATTAAGGGAATTTATTAAAATATGAGTGAGTGAATCAGAACTTCATTTCATCATTTTAAGTTGGCTTTAACCGTACATAACTAGCTTAGTACATTCGTTGAGCCAGTTTGCGTTTTGCACTTATAAAAATGCGATTTCGCGTAATTTTTTTAGTTCTTTGTAGTTTGGGAACTTTTGGTTCTAGAACTTTGATTTTTGGATTGCTGTTGTTTGTGTATGAATGACACCGATTGAAGGAGGCCATGTGGTCAATTGCGTCTGGTTTTGCGTCTTCAGTTGATACTTCAGCAAAAGTTGATCCTTGGCGCATCTTCTGGAACGTTCTACCTACTGCCTTCGATCACGCGATCGCTGGAGAAGCTCCATCGTTTGATTGATGTGGAGATGCAGTCGATAGGAGCGCAGAAGGTGACAATGCCTTGTTTGGCACCGCATCATCTGTGGAAAATCTCAGGTGAAGGCATTGAAATGTCTGTGTTGCAGGTCTAAGAACACCTTCAAAGGAACACATTTATGTGGAAATAGGTTAATTAAACAATGGACTAGGGCATAACCAGAATTAGTGGGTACTACAGGCACAAACATTTATTTTGATAATTTTTCATTACGCGAAACAGTGAAAGTGATGAAAGTCTAAAATTTTAAGCTTTACCTGTGGATAGTAGGCCTACTCGCCAGGCCAGAGTTGCCACTACTATTTGGTTCGTGCCTGGATGTGGCAAATAGTGAATCCAGATATTCGGATTCAGTACTCTGTGAAATTTGTGTACTCGGTTATGCCCCTCAATGGACTCGACTAGATATAAAATGTAAATTAGCACAATTGTCCATGGGCTGAAATGCGTACATGCGCACTATGGATTACAACAAGTAACTGAATGATATTGCACCTATGAGCAGGTTTTATCATTTTTTGCATCTTATTAATGATTTGCGTTTAGAGATTAATGAGTCTGTTATTAATTAGAATAGCTTTGTTCAGACAATAAAAATAAACACAGATCATTATTACTCTGTAATGCAGTAGGAATTGATAAAATAATTTGGACTGCAGAACTTAACGATTAATTAATTGAGTAATTGTTTATTAATTTTATGTATTAATTTTATTTGACAATATTATTAATTGAAGACTATTTGTTATATTTTAATGAGGTACCCTGGGATTTTAGACCTTGTGGTTAAAGGAAGACATTTGTACTGGAATACTTGAACAAGGCTACTAGTAGAAGCTAATATTTACTAACTGGCAATGAATATTAATAATGCAATTACAGAATGCACAATGAATTATGCTACTTTTTTATTTGTCATTTCTTGCTGGGGAATACATTTCTATTCTATTCTATTTACGGATTTATAAAGCGCCTCTCACAGTACAACCTAATCAGAGGCGCTGATTTAATCGACGTTGGTTATTAATTGATGTTTCATTATTAAATAGGTTTAAAAATTAACTGTTAACAGCTATTTTAGTTAATTGTTGGTTGTTTATTTCTGTGTCTGTTGACGTTAGGTCGTTGGGAGAAGATGGGTTCTGAATTGTTTAGTCTAAAGGACAGGAATGGTGCATCCCATTGCCTTGCTCCTGTAAGTACTCAATCCGATTGAAGGATCGATTTAAATAAAGATGATCAGATCATGTGTAGTCTATAGCTTCTACTAACAACACATCAGATAGTTGGTGCTTTTGTGGGCAGCAGGACATTACCCCCCCCCCCCCCCAGATATTACCCCCTTGCCATTACCCCCGTAGGATATTTTCCTCTGTCATTAACCCCCCCTTTCATTACTCCTCTGCCTCTTTTCCACGATTAAACTTTGAACACGAATTTTATCAGATGCATTCTTTTAAATAAGTAGCATTTTATAAGAACAATGTCAACAATTAAACTATGAACACGAATTTTATTAGATCATTATTAGTCATCATGTCATAAAACGAAATCAGTAACTAGAACAACACAAACTGGTCAAACAAGTTTCTTTTGTTGACTTGTTGTATGCAGCATGGTAGGCTATATAGGCACACAAGAAACATCAAACAAATCAATAACACATACTATTCAGAGGTGAATGGAGGAGGTTAAATAAAGAGGAATAATTCCTGTGGTTAATGGCAGGAGGTAGTGGCAGGGGGTAATGTCCTAGACCCGCTTTTGTGATGTATTGCTACAGATGCATTGACATTTTTAAAGTGTCAGACTCTATGTATGCCTTGGGGGTTGTGCGCTGTCCTACCTTTTGGATAACATGGGCCGCCAAAGGAATTATTCCGAAAGCTAATTATTGCTCCAGTAAACTTAAACGCAATGGCTGAAATTTATTGAACATTATTTATTGTATTAAAAGTTGATAAGACTATAAACATGTTTAATTTGTCATGTGAACTGGATTTTGTGTTTGCATTGTCAAATAATGAGCTTAGTTATGATGTAAGTCACGGATTTTGTCTTTTGCTTCATTTTTGCATACATTGCAAAAATTTAGTGAGCTAGGGTGGGCTGTATAAAATCAGCAGACTGCACCGGCAGCACAGCCCCAGGTCATAAAGGGTTTATGCTATTTCTCATCTTTATAGACTAAGAGTCCCACTATTTTCATTTTTCATATTGCATATAATGCAAGGTCAGTGAGGGAAAGACTCTTGGCTGCTACCTAACCCAAAGGCATCCAGATAGGGGTCAAGAGGCAAATGCCTCAGTTTCAGGTGGGGGGTTAAGTCTTGGGGGAATATTTTACCTTCCTGGCACTTGAACTGGGGGAGTTTGCCTCCATTGCTCAAGGGGAATTGATTCCCTTACAAAACCCTGTGATGATGGGTGTCTTCTAAAAGCAACTGATAAACCAATGCAGCTCTTTGTTAAAGTTGTCAGTTATTAACTGTGAGAAGCTGTTGTTTATCTAGGATATGTGTGAATGTGTCATTTAAAACTAGGCTTTGTATAAATTTCCTGATACATATGTACTTGATGCTGTAGAAATTGAGAGTCATCTCTATATATAAAGAGAAGATTCTGTGCATCTGTCTGGCTATGTATTTGCACAGTTTTAGAGCTATTGACTTGAAACCTTCACCGTTGGCTCGGGGAACATCTGGGACACTCAGTCGAGGGGTTCATGAACCTGCAGCTGCCATCTTCCTGGTCTCCAGGGCAAAAAACCTGTCTCAGGACCCCCACAGAAAGGTTTCTTCTCAGTCGCCAGGATCGTGTTGACACTTGCTGCACATTTGCTGACATGTGCGCATGATATCTGTCTGCCACACCTCTTCTTCTTTTACACCAGTTTGAGAGATATCGTACAGTTGGCATGTATACATTAGTTGGCCATCGTTTGCACAGTCAGTCAGGTGGTTAGTACTGTGTAAGCATCAGTGTCTATACAGAATGTATATAAACACTATTTATTTACATACAAAACCTGTCTCAACCAGTGCACCACCGGGTTCCACCAGGTTCCCCGGCTAGTAACTAATAAAAGATAATTTTATAGCAGTTCAAGACTATGGTTGTGAATGTAATTGTACCCACTAGGGAGTTCGAGAGGAGTCTGGTCGAAAGTCAAAACAGAACTCGGAGAAAATGGAAAAATGACCTAAGTCGTAGAAAGCAAGAAGTCTTATGTTTTTTTCTTTCTTTGCTTGATTTTACTCAGACTCACGAAGAGGCCGTGACTACGATCGTTGCGTCAGAGTCTCCAATCTCTTACAAGCGCCTTCCAATCAGACTTTATCAGGTCAGTCTTATGTCATTTGGAGATTAGTTCAGTTGCTTATGATTGATTAAAGCAGTGGTTCCCTACCTTCTTTTTGTAGTACCCCCAAACTAAAAAACTAGTTGTATGCGTATCCCAAACAGAAAAGACTTGTCAGAAGCATTCTTTTGTAATTTATTTAATTAGAATAGATTATCAGAATTATAATATTGGTTATGTTTTGCATTTGTTTTCCTTCATATTTTATTTGTAAATTATATAATATATGAGGAAGCTGTGATGTTATTTTTGTGACAAACAAAGGATAGATACACATAGAATAAAAAAAATAACAAGAAAATTCTATATTAACAATATTTAGAATACTACTATTATAATATAACTATGATATGCATAAATATGGCATTTCAAAACCTGCGAACATTATTTAAAATTGTCTTTGTGTGCCCCTAGGAAACAGCTGGCATACCCCTATGGGTACACATACAACCATTTGAAAACTGCTGGATTAAAGTTGGCAGCAGTTAATCGGGCAATCAATTAGACTTAGATGAAGCACCATGCAATAGGTCGAACAGAAGTCTTTGTTTGTCAGGTTGAACTCGCCTTAACATGACTGATGAGGTTTGGTGATATGTAAGCTGGCTTCTAATTAGTGTTGATAATTTTACTGAATTTTCTACAATTCAAATTAGACACTTTTTCGTTAGTCTGCCTCATTTTCACTACCCTTAAGACTATTCTGTTCGACCAGGGTTGGGCTGTGAGCCATCCTCATTAGGCAGTCTTGAAGTGATGCTATACAAAATTACTGTTATGATATTTCCATAATAATTTAGCTGTTAATCTAATCAATTGACTAATCAATTTGTAATGCATCTCTCATGTATTTATATTGCTTAACTCTTTTTGTTCTTGACCTTTTGACTGTGATCTTTTGTCCTTGACCATGAGACTGTGTCTTTTATTTGATTTGTTTGTGTTAAGATAGGAAGAAAATTTCGAGATGAAGCGAGACCAAAGCACGGCCTGTTGAGGTGCAGGGAGTTTGAGATGAAGGGTGAGCAGGAAAAATCCCCTTCATGAAAGACAAGAGAACTAAATGAAAACGAGATCAGATATCAAGAAAATTGATTTTAAATCTTCTTAGAAACATTGGCTAAATCTGTTGGGCTCAGGCAACTGATCCTCTCTGCTTGTGTCACTGTCTGTCTGTCTGTCTGTCCATATCTGTCTCTCTTAGTCTCATTCTGTCTGTCTGTCTCTTTCTCTGTGTGTATATTTACCTTTTTGGAATTGGGAAGTGTACAATAATTACAAAGTGTCTTATTTTGTGTAACACTTGGATCAATTAAGTGTGTTGCATAGTAATTGATAATTAACCAATTTCTAATTAACTGATCAACTAATTGACTAATTGCTAATTGACTGGTTGTCTGAGCGATGCAGTTTCTCTTCTAGACCTTTATACGTTTGACGTTGATAAGGAGGCTGCTGAAGAGTCCTTCCGCGAAGTCTGTTCCGCTTATTCAAGACTCTTCTCAAGGCTGGGACTTCAGTTTGTCGAAGGCAGGTGGCTGCTTCCATTGCGCTTCAATTGCAATTTACAATGATCTTATCTCAACTGTTTGAGTATCCCTGTGCCTGCCTGCCTACCTACTTTTCTATATCTCTGTCTGTTTCTGTTTGCCTGTCTGTCTTTTCAGAATTGAAGGCTGTACTATTATTATTAAATAATAATACAGTCAAAAGGTTGGCTCAGCCTTTAATTTGCTAGGTGGCTTTGGTAAAATGAGTGATAGGACAAATTAGTTTCATATTGTATTTGAAGATTTTTAGGGTGCCTCTCCTATTGTGCCTCTCCATACATTGAATTCGACTCCTATAACAACTTGCAATTGTCCATTCATTCTATGAGTTTTAGTTATACTTTGTATATGTCAGTTTGACTTAAATAAGAAGAATATCTGGGGATGCACACGAGACCTCCCACCTGTTTCAGTGCCTAGCCATCATGGTCTTGAGGTTCAATGGGGTTGCATTTCGCAGTACTTTTGCAACACTGAATTTTAATAGCGAATAGGGGCCGTTCCAGACGTTTTTATATTATTCTTAAATAATGTTCTAGTCCCTGAGGGATCCTATGTACCCCAGAAGAATATTGGTTTTTTATTTGTACTTTAATAATAATTATGATGTTCCATGCATCTGCAGTGAATTTAGTTTTATTTTCTTGATTTATACAACTTTCGAGATACTAGTGAAGATTTTTTAGGTTTTATGATGTTTTTTGTGCGTTCTAGTTGATGCGAGTACGGGGTTGATGGGAGGTCAGAGGTCACGGGAGTTCCATCTGGTGTCATCTGTTGGAGAGGACGTCCTTTTCACCTGCGACAAGTAGGGAACTCTAGTTAAAATTAACCTTTTATTCATTTTCATTAATTGCCAATGAAGTGGTTTAGTATCAAAGTGAATAATTTTGTGGCTGTTTCTTGATTTCTTCATTTATTGCTGCAATAAATATCTCAATGAATAGATTTTGAATATCTTCTTAGGTCTTTCTGGTTATATGTGGTTGGTGTTGCTGTTGTAGATGCGGCAGTGGATTCAATCAGGAAATTCTTTGTAAGTTTTCAGTTATTTCACTGTCTCTTTGTATGGCTAGATGTCTGTTTCTGCTTGTTTGATTGTCTTTCTGTTTGCATGGCTGTCTGTTTTTGTTGCTTTTTTTGTAGTTTAATCTCCAGTATCCTAACATTTCTGTCCTGTCATCTTTTAAGAGTAATTTATTATCTATTTATTTATTGATTAAATTTTTAACGTGTGCAAGGTCACACCGAAATGTTGTTGCTCTTAGTTTCTTTGAAGCGATTTGAAGTTGACTCAAATAGAAACATAATAGTCTCGAAATGAATTAACATTTCAGAGCATAATAAAGACATTATATTAACACTTTAATTAACATTTCTTCTAAAAACAATCTTTCTAAACGAACCTTAAAAATATATGACTCTACACTTACTAAGAATGACAAAGTGAAGAGCTGAGAGGCTCTAGAAATTCTGGCTAAGTTACGAACTCTTGAGTATTAAAACAATCTGCGTTTGTGTCAAACTGACTGAACAAATATTGATTGATTGAATGAAGTGCTGCACATACAAACCTTATTTTATTTCATCTTGTGTGGTAAATTTCTTTGATTATGATTTGTAACTCTTCAACGAGGATTGGATATAAGGGAGAAATTATCTAAACTGGGGTTTATTCACTTTGAGTGTACTTTTCTCTGTTATTGTGTTGTGTTCTATGTTTTACAGCAGAGAAAAGTCGAGATGAGAGAAAGTGCTCTGTACCCGGATGTCATGGTTCTCTTGTCCAGAAGTCGGGCATTGAGGTAAGGTCATTACCCCGTTGTGTAGGCACCTTTAGCAAATCCATTCACTCACAATTTCAATTCGTCATTGGTCATTAGATATTGTGACAATTATGATACAATTTAATTAAATGTACCCCTAAATGGGTTGATATCTGTTTCATCCATTGTGATGGTTTTAATGTTCCTAGGTTGCCCATGCTTTCGTTCTGGGGACGACCTATTCGGAGACATTCAAAGCGACATTTATCGACAGCCATAAACAGAAAAGGTAAGGAGATTGTCTTTAAATCAGTTTATGAATGTCTAGCACAGTTATTAGTGAACCAGACTCTACACACGTGTGAGGTACTACAGGTGGGGACAATCACAAAGCATCACATGTGTTTAGAGTTGCAGATATAAAATTTACTGGAATTCTAGTCTCTTGTATTTATTTAAGGCATATGCAGAATTTGTTGTTTTCCAGTTTGTTGCAGATGGGTTGCTATGGAATTGGAGTAACTCGTCTTCTTTCCGCTTCCATTGAGGTCTTATCGAAAGCTGATCAACTGTGCTGGAGTCGGATTTTAGCTCCACATCAGGTTGTCCTTATTCCACAAAAGGCATGTGAGACATTTTGTAGTTTTGTTTTTTCAACTTTGTATTCTTATTTTAAATATCATTTACCAAACTGTGTTCTGCGGGAACCTAGGGCTCCATGAGGTGAAGACAAGGGTTCCGCAGAAAACTGAGTCTGAATGGAGGTTTTTAGCGTAACATATGTGTATGACCTTCTTTGAAAGATAATTTATTTTATGTCATTGTAATTGATATTTGTGTTATTATTAATCTAATTTAGGCCTAGACCTAAAATTGTCTGCATTCTCAAGTCAACAGATTGTGCTTAGTTTTGGACGGAGGTTCCACCAAAAAAGATTGGGAAATGCTGCTGTAGGCAGTTGAGGACTGATCATCTCAGATAAATTATGTCTTATTAATATGCACATAATTAAGTGCCAATATCTAATGACCAATGACGAATTGAAATTGTGAGTGAATGGATTTGCTAAAGGTGCCTACACAACGGGGTAATGACCTTACCTCAATGCCCGACTTCTGGACAAGAGAACCATGACATCCGGGTACAGAGCACTTTCTCTCATCTCGACTTTTCTCTGCTGTAAAAGATAGAACACAACAACAATAACAGAGAAAAGTACACTCAAAGTGAATAAACCCCAGTTTAGATAATTTCTCCCTTATATCCAATCCTCGTTGAAGAGTTACAAATCATAATCAAAGAAATTTACCACACAAGATGAAATAAAATAAGAAGGTTTGTATGTGCAGCACTTCATTCAATCAATCAATATTTGTTCAGTCAGTTTGACACAAACGCAGATTGTTTTAATACTCAAGAGTTCGTAACTTAGCCAGAATTTCTAGAGCCTCTCAGCTCTTCACTTTGTCATTCTTAGTAAGTGTAGAGTCATATATTTTTAAGGTTCGTTTAGAAAGATTGTTTTTAGAAGAAATGTTAATTAAAGTGTTAATATAATGTCCTTATTATGCAATTTCATAGATATTTCTTTAAACCCAGTTCTTCTGGCTCTTGTAGAGGTGCTATATAAATCTAGATGATAATGGACTCTGTTGTCTTAGGAAGGCTATAAGTCAGAATTGACACGCGACTTGGCCGATGACATTTACGACCGACTCTCTCTTCGTCCGAATCTGCGATCTGAGGTTGTCATTGACGACAGACTCCATCTTTCTATTGGACAACGCATTCACCAGGCAACTGCCTCCGGATTCCCATACATCATAGTTCTTGGGAAACAGGTAACCAGTGTAGGATACGTCCGTGTCTTGTCTTTCCTTAGGGTCTCTTACCATGTTTCATGTTTATGCAAAAATGCTGAAGGGCGATTTATTTATTATTGTGGTTGTTATTAAACAAACATTATTAGCTGAGCCTGAAGGGTGCATGCACCGACCATGAACAGCAGCAATGTATGATAATCTAGACATGCCATTAATTAGGTTTGTTAATATCAAGGATAATGTGCATATTAGGTATATTAGGTGACTGGGAACCCATGAAAGAAGAAGTTCATAGCATCTTTTTAAACTAGTAGAGTGATTTTGGATGATTCTGGTTTAATCCAGATAAACTTATATTTGATATAGAAGAGAAAAAGTTGATGAGATGTGTTTTAAATTAACTGAACTCTTTTAATATGCAGAATGGGAATTGGCTGCCTGTGCTTAGAGGGATCTACATGAGTTTTTCGCATCGGACTCTGTCGTAAATTGTTTTAGGCTCTGTCTGATCCACCAATTCTCGAGTTCATCGATGTCTATGCTTCGTCTAAACAGTTTTACAGCATCGATCAACTCGTGGACACTTTGGCGCAAATCAAAACGGTTGTTGTATAAGAGAAAATGACTGAGAGGAGGTTTTATAGACCTTACAGTGCAGAGGAGATATATGTTGGAGAAAATTCTGTGTTCATGAGAGACAAACGAAGAATAGAACTGTTTAGGAGATAAAAATCTCAATCAAAATAATTCAGTGGTAATTTGGAGTCTAAGAAAGCAATGTATCATTGAAAGGTCATGGAATACAGTTTTGAATATTTATGATTAAGCACTCCTGAATAATCATGATCACTTGCTAAATTGTTCACAGGGCAGGTCCTGAATTGTTTTAAAATAGATCATGACTAGCTAAATGTGCATTGAATAAAACATCCGATGAAGTGTACAGTTCGGCCATTCACGAGACTTTGCAATTTGAATCCTTCAAAGGTTGTGTATCACACATGCAACCAAGCATAAATGGAAATCAAAACTGTTACAATCATTTCATTATTCAATTTTATCATAGTAGCAAATTGTAAACACTGAAAGCATCCTATGTTCCAATACTAAGCACTATAAATGCCTCTCATCCCTTTTCATCCAAAATTGTATTTGTCTAGTCATAAAAAGATATAGAAGGTGAAATACACTACACAAGATCCTAAGATCTAAATACATGTTTAAATAATATCCTATTATTAGCTTTGTATTTGTCTAGGCATAAAAAGATATAGAAGGTGAAATACACTACACAAGATCCTAAGATCTAAATACATGTTTAAATAATATCCTATTATTAGCTTACAAAATCCTATGCATGATTGCAATGTGTACTAATTCTATATACAAATTATGTTCATGCACAATTTAAATACCAGCGATTTCTATCCAATCACAGCGTAATCAATCTTAACGTTCCGATTTGCCTTTTTGCAAATCTACGGTAAGCAAAGTTCTCTAAAGCTAAGAGACTGCATTGATTTCTTATTTGATGATTCACTCTTAAATGCCTTCTTTTTGTTTGTGTTATGATAAGTTTTCCATCTGTGATTTTTTTATAAAAATTTTCCACAAAGATTAGGTAACTTCCTAAGGTGTACATTTGAGACTGTGTTTCAGATAGCCCTTGAGATTTTTTAAAATATTTTTTCTAGTAGCATGACTAGCATCTGAATGATATCTCAGACATCATTTCGTCTACCATTCAAGAAAAGATGTGTCTAGTTCGTGTAATTCAAACTTACATTCAGTTCATTCAACTGTAAAACTTTATCTTTGAGTAATCTTGAATGCACATGAATCGAGCTCCACCAATCGATCAAAGACCCTGGCAAACAAAGACCACTATAAACATATAGGGACCGTCCATATATTACATACGCAGCGAGGGGAGGGGGTTTAAAATATCGGCCATTTTGCGTACGGGTGCGTATGGGGGAGCAGTGGCGTAGCGAAGCAAAGTGCCGCCTGGGGTGAAGGTTCAAAATGCCGCCTCTGTCTATTTTTTCCATCACTTTCTTCTTGTGCATATCCCGGGATATACACAAGGAGGAGAATGGCATAATTAAGACGCCTGTTTTCAGTGTATCGTTTGATATAAAAATAAGAAAATATAATAAGATAGTAGCCTAGCTATTAATTACGAAATAAACCATTTATAAAGCAAATAAAAAAGGCAAGCATCACAATAAAGCTACTAAACGTCTTGCAGGCTATCGAAAATTTAAAGTTCACATAAAATTAAAATTAAGCAGTAAATATTTTTATTCTTTCTCTCTACATATTAAAAAGAAAGTCCTAAATAATACCATTTAATCATGATGGGACTATATCTGCCTTAGTTTGGCGCTGCCTTGGCGGTACTGCATCTGCCTATTTGCAGGAGCTATGTCGCCCTATCACTGTCGACGACCACTTCGCTCTGATCGTTCCTTTTGCATGCAATTCCATAGTGCAGAATCGGGCTTTCTCGGTCGTGGGACCTACCATCTGGAATGGACTTCACATAGAGCTCCGCCACCTACCTAAGAACTCATCATCTTCATTTTACGCCTCTCTTAAAACTGTCCTTTTCAGCCGAGGGTTAGGCCGGGAGCGCCAATGTGTAGATATCTTGAAGGGGCGGTCAATCAAATTTCTTTTTTGATTGATTGATTGATATATGCTGGTCTCAAGTCAAACTCACGTTGATTATCCTGGTGCTATATGTAATATCTCTGGTGCTATATGTAATATCTATCTACAATTCTGATAATTTTCATATTGGGCTTATAGGCCTACCTATATCCCTATAGCTACAGGTCAAGGTGTATATTGGTCCTTGGTTACAGGTTGTACATCGGAGTACGAATCTTCACCATCCAACCGAGGGAGCGAAGAGGGGTGGGGCGCAGAGCTAACGAACCGAGTGAGCAGGGCCATACCGAGGGCGGGGCCAACGGGGCCGTGGCACAGGGCGCAAATATGGAGGGGGAGCAAATTTCAGTATGACATAACTTTTATTAATCTATAAATTAATTCTTTCTTCAAATATGACCCTATTTTCATTCAAGAATAAAAACTAAAATTACAGTTACAGTTAAAAAGTGCAACTAAGGAAGTTTTTGGTGGGAGTTATACCATCTTTGGTTATACCAGTTAAATCATTTCTTGTGTAGGCCTATTAATGAATTTTATATAAAGAATATGCTTAATTGACGTACTTATTATATTCAAAATGCAAAATATGGGGGCGCCAGATTTATGCTAGGCACAGGGCGCAATTAGAGCTCGGTACGGCCCTGCGAGTGAGATCATTGTATATCTGTAACGTTGAAATGTCCTTCTGTCACTCTAAGCATTGTTGGTTAAATAATTTTATAGCGTATAATAGGCACCTATTTATGTTATCACAGAGCGGTTTGAATTTAAGCGAAAATTATTAGTAACGTTATTAAAGAATATGCTTAATTTACTTACTTATTTATTATATAGATGAACATGTTATCTAAGCTGGAGAAACGAAATGTCGTCATGGTTGCGTCAGCGTATTGACCTCTTGTTGCGGCGTAGATCTCGAAGAAGACGGTCGAATTCCGGATATTTGCGAAATTTTCGCAAATCTGCGTCGCCAACTTCTGTTTCGATTGAATTTTGTCGAGAAGTAGCAAGTAGACTTAACAAATTTCAAAACAACGATTTCTTATCGAATGTTTTTAGTTTGGAGATCGAATTATCGATCCTAAGCTACAAATTTTGATGCTATTATGTTATTTGCCATTTCGACCTGTCAATGATACTTTACAACTAGGCCTACTGGGGTAGGTCTAAAAAATTATTTTTGGTATTTTACTAAATGTTAAATTTTTAAAATTTAACTTGCTCTCCTTAGTTAATCTGTTTTCTGTTATGAAGGCCTATTGTTTTCTCTCTTTCTCTTATCTTATTTCTGCATGGACGTGTTCTTGTCTTCTCTTGTTTTCGAGTAGCCTAGACCTATCATCTACTCTTGACCCTATGATAGACCTAATTAGATGTTCGAACATTAATTGTAGATTGAAGAGAAGATTGAATTGAACATATTTTTAGTGCCTAATGATAATAAGTTAACTACCCTGTCCAGTGTGATAATATCATTAATATGTTTATATTCAACAGGTCAATTTTCATTTTACCCGCATTACAGAGGTTAGGTTAGAAATCCTGACCATTTTTGAGATCCTGGGTCACTGGATCCTTTAGCTTGTATTTGTCTATTTTGTAATCCTCTGTCGCTGGTCACGACTTTTGAGGACCTGGGGCTAGGAACTTACGGAATTGGATTCTATGAAGCCATGACTGTTCATCTGAGGTCGTTTTATTCTAGCCATCTAACCCAAGTATTTTCAAACAAGCAGCCATAACAAGACAGGCAATTGGAGCTTCAGAGTGCCAGACGATGGTAGCTCCAAGTTAGTAAAAACAAGTTGCTATACTTGTCCTAATTTAAATACATTACATTATTTACAAAGTTTCCATCGAGGCCTGCAGTACGTGATGTCGTCAACCGCTGGTCGTGTGAAGCTCTTCATTCGAAGGATCTCAATTCCAGTCAGGATCAACTGCAATGATTCGGTTGACCGACTGTCCTACAAGCAACTTGGTTAGTTTTAGTTTCTACTTTCTATGAAGGTTTGCGACTTATCCGGAGTTGATAGGGATGGGCAATGTCACTCAATTGGCAATGGACAGACGATTGGTTGCTGACAAAATCGTGGGTCGTTTGGAAGATGCTAAGTAGCGGTATGTCAATTAAGATAATGAGACACACAGCAATTTCTGTCTTGTCCGCCTGTCTCTGTTATTTCTCTTCCTCTTGTCTTAAGTTCTTATAGCTATTGCACAATATTTTGTCTCTTCTTTGATCTACTGACCCTATTTTCTCTCCTTCTTGTGCCCAAAATTGTGTCTTAGGTCTGGGTGAACCAGATTTTTTTACAAAAGCTTTTGACAACATATCCTTCGTCCTTTGCCGTAGAAAAATTTCGTTTGCACATTGCAGCTCGGTTAAGTAATAAAGTTACTGTTTGCTCTCTTTCAATCTATCCTATATATGCTACTCCACGTCTTTCTCTCGCTGTCGTCTAGCACACTCCCTTTCTTGCTTTGCAACGTTATGCATCACTGATTTGTCTTTTAGAACTTGCTGGAAACCATCAAAGATGTCGTGGAACGAGGCCGAGAAGAAACTGGCAATGGAAAGAGGAGACGAGTGGACGAGGGGCTCCGTTGCCCAATATGCAGAGGTCTATAGTATACTGAGTAAGTTTTAATCTTAAGAGTTTTAACTCTTTCAACTTGATTAACTAGAATTATCCGTGAGGGAGGAAAGCAATGGGAAACCACCTCATTCTTCTCAACCCCGGGTAGCATATGCAAGCAGAGATATCATCATCATCATCATCATCATCATCGTCATCAGATTGTTTCGTTGCATTCTATCTCCATTCTCAGTGCATTCTCTGTATTTTTCACTTCAGTCTCACTGCCCTACTCTCAGTTTTATTCTAAATCTCCTTTCGAATTTTCTTTTCTGTCTTACTGTTCACTTACTTTGGTCTGTTTTGGTATACGTCAGTTTAAGATCCGTGTATCCTCCTTTGGTTAAATTCTGATGATTAATTGCCTACACATGTAAACGATTCAATACGAACAAGTATCATCTGAATGCACAGGCGAAAAGAGAATGGCACACCGTATAAAAATCTGCTGTAAACTCTAATCGTAATCGTCAACTTCTCAAAACTTCTAAGGCACCACTCGAAATCCAAAAGCAGGAAACCAGATTATCCAAGAACGCTGCATTGTTTCCGAGGGGTTGAATGAATATGTTGCATTTAGTCTGAAATGAGGAGACTAAGGTGTTTGAAGATAGTTAGATTCGACCTCAGACCGGATCAGGTCAACACAGAACTACCTTCCAATTGCTTGCTAGAGAAAATGTGATTGTCCAAAGGCATCACATTTTCTGTGAAGGACCCTGGTTTTGAGATAATATTAAGTAGGATACATTTTGATTTGTGAAGTTCACTCATTACAAGTATCTCAGGCAGTTTGTTATTTTCGTTGGATTGTATGGATCCATGACTGCCCCTCTGAGGTATTTTTATTCTAGCCATAACCTAAGCATTTCCATGCAGGGCCGTACCGAGCAACAATTGCGCCCTGTGCCTAGCATCAATCTGGCGCCCCTACATTTTTAAGATAGTGCATTTTATGGAAGAATAAGTTATTCCAACCTGAAATTTGCGCCCTTTCCACATTTTAGCTTGGGCCAAGGCCCCGCCGGCCCCCCTCGGTACGGTTCTGTTTCCAGCTTCAGAATTCCAGCCGATTGGTGGCACCAAGTCAGCAAAAATAAGTCTGTTGTTTTGAGCTATAGGCCCTACATTACATTCTGTACAATGCTTTATCAACTTAATAAAATTTACTCAATTAAGGCACTGGTTAGATTTATACGATATCAGCAGGTGTATAAATTACACAGGTCAGCGAAGTCCGGCTGTTTTTGCACCGTCCATCCTGGCAGCTTCAGGTCAGGCCAGAGAAGTCCGGCAGTTTTGGCACCGTCCATCCTGGCAGCCTCAAGCCAGAGAATTCCGGCAGTTTTGGCACCGTCCATCCTGGCAGCCTCAAGCCAGAGAATTCCGGCTGTTTTGGCACCGTCCATCCTGGCAGCCTTAGGCCAGAGAAGTCCGGCAGTTTTGGCACCGTCTATCCTGGCAGTCTCAGGCCAGAGAATTCCGGCAGTTTTGGCACCGTCCATCCTGGTAGACGTGCTGTGGCATCTGACATGAAGCGCTACCTGTCTTCGGTTATCGAGACCTGTTCGTGACCGCCGTCAACTGACCGATTGTCCTGCAAGCGGCTATGGGTTAGCTTCAGTTTTTATGAAGGTTTGCGAAAAATCCCATAGATTGGTTGCTAATAAAATCGTCGGGTCGTTTGGATGATTCTAATTAAGTAGCAAAATGTCTACTAGGATAATGAGACACAGAATATTTTATATCTTCTCTGCCTGTCTCTTTCCTAAATTTCTCTTCCTCTTGTCTTAAGTCTGTCTACAGCTCTGTTATCTCTATTTCCCTCTTCTTGGGTCTGCTCAGGGGCGTCAATACCCCCTGAGCGATGGAGGCAAACCCTCTGGTCCAAGATGTCAGGAAGGCAAGATATTCCCCCAGACCCTCCCTCCTATCTGGACGCCCCTGGGTTTGCTGACCCTATTTTTTCTTTTCTCGTGCTCAAAATGTTGTCTTAGGTGTGGCTGCCTCCCTGTTGTGGATGAATGGAACGAGATTTTTGAAGAAAGCTTTTGGCAACATTGTCCCTTTGCTTTGCTGTTGAAAAAAAATTATTTTGGCATATTGCAGTTTAGTTAAATGATACATGTATACAGTTACTGTTTGCTCTCTTTCAATCTATCCTACTCTACGTCTTTTTCTCCCTGTTATCTAGTTCACTCCTTTTCTTAACTTTATGACATTTTGCATTATTGTTTCGTCTTTTAGAGCTGACTGGACACCATCACATACGACCTGATATGCATGGAGAGTGGAGATGTCATGGGACGAAAACGAGAAGGACCTGTACATGGACAGAGGAGACGAGTGGAGGAGGAGGAGATGTGTTGCTCGATATGAAGACCTACACGGGAAGGACTCCAGTACTGAGTTAAGTTAAGTTTTAGAATTCTAAGCTACAGAATTAATTGCTTTATACTAGGTTAGATGAATGTGGGATGCGATGGTGTAGCGATATACGTTCTATGCCGTGTTAGTGGAAGGTCGCAGGTTCAAATCTGCATCAAGCAACTCGGTAGTGACCCTGGTCACTGGACAAGTTGATTGCCCAGAATTGTCTGTGAGGAAGGAAGGCAATGGGAAATCACCTTACCCTTGTAAAACGTGGGTGGCACATAAGCCAATTAATGGACCTGTCTGAGGGCTAAGGACTCATCATCATCATCATCAGACTGTTTCATTACTTTCTATCTCAGTTCTCAGTGCATTCTGTGTTTTTCACTCCGTTTCACTGTCCTACTCTGAGTTTTTACTCTTGGTCTCTTTATCATTTTCTTATTGGTCTTATTCTTCACTTTGGTCAGTTTCGGTATACGTTAGTTTTAGATCCGTCCCTGTATTCTCCTTTGATTAAGTTCTGATAATCGATTGCCTCCACACCGACCACAAGCAAACAATTCAACACGAATAAGTTCCATCTAAATGCGCAGACGAAAAGAAAATGGCGTACAGTACAAAAATTATGCTGCTAAAAATAACTCTAATCATAATCATTAACTTCTCAAAACTTTTAAAGCGCCACTCGAAAGCCAAATTCAGGACACCAGTTTATTGAATGATTATGTTGCGTTCAGTCTGATAAGAGAAGATTAAGGTGTTCGAAGATAGCTTTGTGTTCACCTCAGACCTGAGGTCAACACAGAACTACCTTCCAACTGCTTGCTTAAGAAAAATGTGATGGGCCAAATGCGTCACATTTCTCTGTAGAGCCCTGGCTTTGCATAATATTAAGTAGCTTACATTTGGGTAGTCCACTCATTACAAGTCTCTCAGGCAGTTCATTATTTCCCATTTTGAAGTAGTACTCGTTAAACTGACTTAGTTGTCTGTGATTGAACGTTATTAGACGTTACAATCAGAGGGGTATACAATTCAATGCGAACAAGTATCATCTGAATGCACAGGCGAAAAGAAAATGGCACACCGCATAAAAATCTGCTGTAAACTCTAATCGTAATCGTCAACTTCTCAAAACTTCTAAGGCACCACTCGAAATCAAAAGCAGGAAACCAGATTATCCAAGAACGCAGATACTATATAAGCTAAATATATACTAAATATATAAGCAGATACTCTAAACAATATAACCTACATTATGCTCTCCTCTCAATCTCTCACTCACTTTAACCGTACTTCTCGCTCATAAGTATGTACTGATTCTGCTGCATCAATATTAGTTCAGTTTCGATCTTACTTTCAGTCTCATGTTTGTCGTACTTTTTCTCAACCAAACGGCATATTTTCTTCATCGCACTGTATATTAACCAATTTCTCAGCGTAGGCCTATCTAATAATAATTTTATCGATACACTTGTCTATCTTTCATCCTATGTGCCTCCTTATCTATCAATTGATGTATAGATCTGTTTTTTCATGCATGTGTCAATTTATCTAATATTTCTTTCTCAGTCTTATCTATCTAGATATCTATCTGTGTATGTAGACCTACGTATTGATCAATTCAGTTATCAATATGTGCATCAATTTATCTAGTTATCAATTCATCTATTTCCCTATCTGTAATTTCTCTCTTTCTCTGCGTTATCTATCTATCTCTATAGATCTGTCTAATATGTATCTACATTTGTCGTCTATGACTCTCTCTATTAATCTATCTATCTATCTGTCTGTCTATCTATGTATCTATCTGTCTATCTATCTGTCTATGCAGTCTTTCTTTCTGTATCTGCCATGTCTATCGATCTATCAATCAATCTCCATTTAGGCCTAGGCCTATCATCTATTTCTCTCTCTATCTCTTACGCCCAATCGCTAACCCTGTCTTTTGTTTTTTCTCAATCTTCAAACTAAGTGTCTCTTTTTCACTCTCTCGCTATCGCTGCAGTGTCTGTTCTCTCGCTCTCCGTTTTCTCTCATTCAGTTTTACTCTCACGGACTTTGTTTTCGATTACTCATTGACTTATACGCCTGTGCTTGTGTAGTAGACCTATGTCGTTTCCGAACCTTCTCTGGCTATAGTATTTCTATGCGCAATCATGTCTCTGATTTGCGTCTTTCCGCGTTTTGCCCCAGCGGCAATGTTTGCCTTGCATTTCAATCCAAGTAAAAGCAAATAACTCAAATTGAAAATTTCTAAAATTGGCCTATTTGTGGGTGATGCCAAACTTGTGCGGACTTTCTACTGCCTGAGAGCTGCAATGAATGGCCTACGGAGACCTTTGCCAACACCTCCTCGTGGTGGTCTCTGGGCGTGCAGTTAATCCAACAGGTTGACTGCATGGCGAAGATTGGCAGCAGCACGTTGCCATTCTCTTCTGTTTTCAGGATAGTGTGCTGTGCTGTTACTGCTGTACTATCTGATGACCAAGCTAGCTCTTAATTTACAGACGGTGGCGACAATATCTTATTTTGGTAGGCTTACTTCTATGCGTTAACGTTTCGCAGCAAAGTTATCCACTGTAATGACAATAGGCCTACTAATAAGTTACTAATTAATATACATATACCTGTAAGGCGATAGCAATCGATAACTCAAACATCGCACCATTATTTGACTAGGCCTACTGGGTCCCATCAACACACGTCTTCATGAGAATCTTGGCAGTTCAGGTATCTCACATAGTTTAAACAGAAACACATACAACACAGGTCTAGCATGTAACATTCGACAGCTGCATTCAAAAACATTATGTACAATCATGATCAGTTTGTAGATCAAAGCTGAAGATCACATGCTACTGCTTATCTTCTAGGATGACATTTGCATAGGCCTACATTGCACTTAGCACAGACGATTCGCCATTCGTCAGTTTCCTTGAAGGCTTTAGCAAACTAAATTTCAATGAGCATGGTCATGCTTCAATAAGAATAGTCATGGTTGGTAGAGTATCATTTTCATTTGTAAACACATTCTTCAATCTTGCTTATTGTTGCCAGATACAGCGAGTGTCCAAAGAGGATACAGACAGCTGGGAAAGAGGAAAAATCACAAGTGATCAGTATACATACTAATTAGAATAGACTAGTAACTGGTAATATTTCATATAGGCCTAGATCACGGATACGGTGCGGTTTCATGCCTTCATTCTCACTAAACTAAAATTTTGTAAACATGGATATAGGCTACAGTATTTGGCACGGCGCAGTCGATCCTAAACGCAGCCAATTTAATCTAATAAACGTACACAAGTCAAAAATGCAAAAAATACATGAATATTTTTCTATTTATAACCAAAGTTAGTGTAAACATGACCAAAGTTAGTGTAAACATATAACAAAAGTTAGTGTAAACATATTAGCCGGTGAGTTGAAATCAAGTTTAGATGAAAATAAGAAATATAAAATAACAGCGCAGATTGTCGACTGTAAGTTTGTATTATATTAATCGCAAGAGGACATTAATAAATTTCATTTCACTATTACTTTCGCACCTATCGAGTGAAATAAATTAAGTAACAATAATGTAAGCCTATGGAGTATAGATTCTCTTTAGCGCCATGTCTATCGGGGCCAGCTCCTGGCAGAGGCGACTTAGGAAGCCGTCTAGGGCGCCGAATTTTATAAATAATGCGGTTATGTTTTGAGGAATAAAATTTTATGATGTCTCAAACAGAAATTCGTAAATTAGTTATTAAAAATTGGTATAAGGCTAATTCCAATTCCAACAACGATATTCGATCTCTTCAGTGGCGCGTTTACCAATAGATGCACTGGCGCGCGCCTAGGGCCCCCAAATCTCAGGGACCCCCATATAATGAAAACATTAAAGACCTACTAACGTCTCAAAGCCCCCAAATGAATGAAAACATTTCAAACATTAAATACAAAATGATATAATATTATCAGGTGCTTCAAAATGAATGAAAACATTTCATACAAAATAAAATCTCAGGGGCCCCAATTGAATGAAACCATAAAATACAAAATAACATCTCACGGAGCTCCTAAGTGAATAAGAACATTAAACACAACATAACATTTCAGAGGCCCCAAATGAATAAAAACATAAAATACAAAATAGCATCTCAGAGGCCCCAAATGAATGAAAGCATTTCATGCAAAATAACATCTTAGGGAGGTCCCAAATTAAAGAAAACATTAAATACAACATAACATCTCAGAGGGCCCCAAATTAAGCAAAATAGCATCTCAGAGGTTCCTGAATGAATGAAAACTTTCTTACAAAATAACATGTTTCACGTTTGAAACTCTTTAAATATAAAAATTTGTATTATCTATTTTTGCAGCTAAGCATTCCCATGACAAGTGTATTGTGATAATTCATAATTGTTTTGTAAAGGGGAATATAAACTAGCTAGATTTGATGGGCTGGTAAGAGCAATGATTGTGTATTACGAGCCTCTTCGTTTCCAGAAGTTGGCTCACTGTTTAACTGAGTTGAATTTTAAAATAAAGTTGTATATTTCGATATTTGATGTGTCGACGTGACGTCACACATCCCAGACTCCCTCCTCTTCGTCACAAATTGTCACAGATATATGACGCCTCCAATGGGTGCGTGACGTCATTTATAGACAGCCCCTCAGACTCAGTGTAGAAATTCAGAGGGCCCGCAAAATATTTGCGCCTAGGGCCCCGTTTTCTGTAAACGCGCCTCTGGATCTCTTAACACTTTATTGAATCTCCCGCTCTTTCCCTATTAACCTTCCTATGCCAGAATCGCCTAGATATTTTGACAAAAATATGTGCCCCGTGAAGTGTGTGCCTGACCCCATTTTCTCACATCTTACAGTTTGTGCAACGGGGGTCGAGCGCTCTTATATAGATGACTGCATGGGGCGTCAAATTACACGAGGAGAGCTCGATCTGATGTTTATAAACACTAGGTGCCATTCGATCATTTCGATGGCGCTTTGGTATTTCGTATTATTATGTTAGTTTTAAGTCGAGAAAAAGCCAAAAAGCATTGTGCCAGGCTTAGATAAGAGCAACAACAATCTTGAAGAATGCAACTTATACAACCATTTTTTAAAATATTTTTCCCCCGAAAATGTCGCCCCTAGGACAACTGCCGCCTGGGGCGGTTCGCCCCCTCGCTACGCCACTGGGGGAGGGGGTCCCGCGAGGATGGGGGGTGGGTCCCGAAAATATGTACGTACGTAAATGTAATTGTCTAATTATGACGTCCACAATACAGAATATGAAAATCAGAACTGTAAACCTAATCACAGACTATACTCCTGCTTAATCAATTTTATGTAGCATTAAAACGGTTTCAAATGCAAGTGTGGTTAGTGTTTTATTTCTTCATTACAGGTAACAAATTTAAGCTGTTAAATATGATGCTTAGCAAAACTAAATAGCCAGTGGTAAAATCAATGTCTATAGATGTTTTAGCTATTTAACCTTTTCAATGGGGGCAGAGGTAGAGCTCAAATGTACGTACGCATGGGGAGGGGTCGACGAAATGTACGCGTTGCAACAGAGGAGAGGGGGGTTCGAAAATCCGAATTTTTTGCGTATGTAATATGTGGATGGGCCCATATCGGTTCCTACTTCACTTTGAACATATTGGAGCAAGATTTAGCATGCACTCATTAATTATACAAACTCATTAATCATTATTAATACCGGATTAAAGACTTGCTAAATTCAATTGAGGTACTATAAATTAAGGTACATTAAACATTATGTCTCTTTCTTGCAAGCAAACAACTATTACATTTTCACTTGTACTTACACCAAGATTTCCTTCTTTGTCAGAAATGTCAGTTCCTGTAACCAAAATGCTAACTTCTGTTCAAGTTTGTATGCAGAAATTTGTATGCAACTTTGTATGAAGAAATTAACATAGCATTAAACAATTCTAAATACATATGGTTTTGTCACAATAACTCCATCTCATATACAGAGTAGAAAGAGAAAGTGTGCATGCGATTCATTAAGGAGGCATCAGATTCAGAGATAAGGATGGCAACTGCCCAGAGCAAACAATATGAGCACCCCCAGGAAAATGTTCTTGTCGCGCCTCTGACAACCTGCTGGCAACTGCCTTGGTTTTATTGAAAATAGGCCTACAGCTGCCATAAATACGAATGGTGTCCTTGTAGTCGCGTCACTTGCGTGGTACCTAGGCGGCTGCCTTGTTTGAGTATTTAGTTATCCGAATATTTCTCTTTCTCACAGCCGAAACCGCAACTGCTGGATCTGCTAGCGCTGCATTGACGTAGACCCGTATTAGAGGATACTTACTTACTTAGACGTCTAATCTATAGAGATGCTTGCGTTGCTTGGGTACACGGCATCTCGATCGGTGAGGATTTGTCTCGGCTGTCTGCATTGAGTCGGGAGAGCTTTATTTCATATTTGTTACAAAATCACCGGTGACAAGGACACGTAGCCTGCACCTAGGAGCGAGAGAGGTGGGGGTCAATATTTTCACGAGGCGTCGCCGCTGTAGACCACACGCTATCGCCGCCGACGCTGCCGGAAGACAGGCCACTGTCGTCACCGCGCAGACGACTAAGTCGCTGTGCATGGATCGTAATGGTGTCTGAGGCGTTCTGTTGGTGTCATGCGTACGCTGTGTTCGCAGTTTCTCTGTATCGTCAAAGGCAGTGAAATTTTAACTGTCGTAATCGTTGAGCCCATCGACGTTGAGATCTTTTATGTCACATAATTATTCGGGAAATATCGTGTGCTCGAATTATGTCCGTCGACGTTCCGTCAGATGGTTGGATAGAGGAGGCAGTGCCGTTGGGTTTTGATTGCGCAATATAGGAGTTATGCTATGCAGCTGTTTATTTTGGTCAAGTTTTTGCTTTGTGTTCAAGTTCTTGTCCGATGGCGCGATTGAGGAAATGACAAGTTTGTGTTATACAAGACTACCAATAGGCCTATAATTTGCCTTAAGAGTTGGTACCATGGCATAAATCGTTACGGCTATTTTATTTTATGTCGGAGTTCTTGACACAGCTGATGTGAGAATTTTACTATCAGGTGGTATTATTTTATTAAGATTTTAGATAGACGGCCAGCTAATATTTTATGGTCTGTCTGCAGCAGGCTTACTTAAGTGAACTGCTTGATGGTCGGATGTCAGGCTTGTACAACATTAACCAATTTGCGTGCTAGAAATATACTGAGAAAGTTGTCATTTCCTATAGACCTTCAAGTCTAGGGAACTATGAATAAGACTTTGACAAGAATGTCATTCTGCATAATTTCGTTGTTGCTGGCAAAGAATGAGCTTCGAGGCTTCAATAGGTAATGCAGTTCGCTCTAGTTTTGCAGGTAGTGCGACAACTGGCCTTGATATTGAGATGGTGGATTACATTCAGTCACCTGGACACTGGATGAAACGGCGCTCATATGTCTTAGCAGCAGAACCTGAGTTGGGCAATGACACAGAGGGTGGAAAGTGTCTGCTGAACCCTGAGGTCACTTCACAGCCCATAGAGAAGGATGTTGCATACAGTTACATGTCACAGCACAGTTCACATTACCAAATGACTTTACAAGGAAGAGTCTACAACTTCCTCGAAAGACCAACCGGATGGAAGTGTTTCATATACCACTTCACAGTGTAAGTGTATTGCTTTGTGAATTTTAATATTAAATCTTCCAGAATATGAATATACAGAAAAGTTTTGTATTTGAATTAGAACTTTATGGCATTGGCTAATTTTTACAAGTGTTTTAATGGAACTCCATGCAGTGTCACATCACAGGAGTTCTTCCATGGTCTCATTGGACTTCATATTGTACCCTCAGCTTTGCTTTACATTTCCACACTCTTCAACCCTTTAACGACCAGCGTTATTGATTATGTCTTATGTTTTACTACTTGCTGGTAATTGGTGCTCTGCTCATGTTTGGAGATGTTGACTGCAATCTATATATCTCAGCTTCTGACAAAGTTCAGTCAGTAAGCTGACACTGAGACCTGGGTACTTTCAATTTCAGCAGTTTTAACATCTGGTGAGCCATCCCTTAATCATGTCAAATAACTATGTGAGACATGGTTTTGTGGTCGCTCATGTAACTATATAAAATGAGTCAATGTCTCTCTGTTCATCACTTTTAAGCTGTTTACTGCTGGGGAAGTTCAGGTCACTCTATAGCTAGTGGTGACCTCCCTGTCAACTCCAGGTCATCACTAGACATCAAAGTTCATCTTCTAATAGAAGTACTGTGTATATCGTCATGTGAACTATATCGTCATGTGAACTATATATCTGATTTGGTCTGACTTGGAAGATTGTCACTGTGACAGCCATTATACATGTTTGACCCTACTTGTTCAGTCAGTGAATTCTATAATGACCTCACGATTCTAAACTGCCATGGTCTGATGGTCAGTGGTGAACTGGAAGCTATCTCCTTCATCTGTGGCCTTCAACAGGTAAAGTCTGAAATAGGCATTAGGCAGAGAACTGCTGACTCAAGGTAAACTTGATTCACCACAACTTCTGACCATCGGACCACTGTCTGGACTCTGTAGATGGTGGTCTTATATCAGGTCACAAACTTTTACTGTTGCCAACATGTGAAGTAAGTATATGAATACATCAAAACTATAGATCTTGTTCAGTTCAGTGAGTTGCATTTTGATTCTGGCCTCTTCACTGCAATGGATGACCTTGCTGAACAGTTGCACTGTACAAAATTACTATTTTTCTTTAACAGAATCAACAATGTAAGCTGTAAAATTCCTCCATGTGTTGCTTATCTAATGTTTAGTGACTGACTGCTTGACTGACTTTTCTGTCACTGCTTTTAATGTACCATCTGGGGCTATACTTTGAAATCCTGTTTCGTTATCAAATTGTCCCTATATCTTCTGTATTGGAATTCTCATCTGCATCACTTATTGTTTCTTCTGCTGACTTTTTCTGCTGCTTTTGCCAACATATCTTGCAATTGTGACTCAGAACGAGCCTTTATCATCTGTAGAAAAGTTAGCGGTTGCTTGCCAAACCATACCAATATATCAAGATATGCTGAAGACCAATTCATAGCTGCATCAATTTGAACTATTTGAGAAGAGGAGAAAATGAAATACTCAAGTAGTCTGAAACTCACTCTAAAAGTCTGTCAAAGAGAAGGATGTTTGGTGATTATTATTCGTGAGCAATGCTTTCTGGTTGCCATAAGTTCAGATATAACATGGATGCTGGATTAGATCAAGTGAATATTATGCAGTGATGTGATCTTTAAAGAATTTAAGCAAGTCTCCAACATGAAGCATTATACTAAGTTGCATTCAGGATAGTCCAGAAATGATGCTGCATTGAAGCTGTGCCAGCAAAAAGGAACAGCCAGGTCTTCATGGGTGGAGAAGAAGAGGCTGTAGCCACTGTGACATGTGACAGAGCAGCAGAACTCTTGAAGTTAGATGGGCACCATGCCCTAGAGGCATTGCCAGACCAAGGATGAAATCCTAAAGGAGTTGTTCGGAAACGCTTACTGTTTGGCTGTACTCAAACCATCGTTGGTTGAATTCTGTTGAGACTCAATTTATTTGAGTCTTTAGTTGTCTTGAAATCTCGTAAGTTTGATCTTTCTGCCCTTTGCTGATCTTTTCCTGTTGTCACATTTTTACCTCTGTGCAAGACTTGGATATTATTCCTGATTAAGAGCTAACGCTTCTTAACCACGTAAACAATGTATATCGTACCTGTTACTATCACCTCTGTTAGATCCGTTGTGTGCAACGATTAGTTACTACGCAGGCTGCTTCTGCTTTGATCAACGCTTTAATTTCGTCTAGAATTGATTTTGTTTCTTCTTACCTTGAAAGTACAGTCTTCTGCACTCAAGGGAGACTGTCAGCTGCAAACGCTCAGTCCCTGCTAGTGCTTGCCTAATTGATGGCATCTAGAAAAATATCGTCATTTATCTGCCACATAGTTGGCCGTTTATCTGTTGCTGTCTTCACTACCCCGTTACAAACAATCTCATAAATGATTCAAGAAGTTCTTATTTCCACTGCCAACTTGAATGTGCTAGAATCCAGCATCTTCTGCTCTGAAATGAGACTGTCAACTGCCGACCCTCAGACCCTGAGAATCTATGCCAATCCAAATAAAAAATCTTCCCATAAGGATGTTTTTGAAGACAATCCTTTTTTGACCAGAAGCCAGCACATCATTTCTGGCATATAACTTGAAACATGGGAGAATGTTGGCTTGTTAGCTGCAATTTCGGCAGCACCGTTGAGCAGTTGAGCAATGCTTGAAGCTCTGTGAGCAGGGCTAGCAAATGCTTAAATGCAAAAATATATTTGGAAGGCAATGATAATTTTTTATTGCATTAAAAGTGAAGCTTCATATATGAAGCATATGGTGCTTGGTTGCATATCTGGATTCGTCAAATAGTACATCCAAATACAATACTCAGAGTTAGTTCTAGGTAGAAAATGTCTACCTGTTTAATCCCTATGGTGTGATTATCTGCTATGTTCTAACATGACCTATTATTAAGTTAACCTTGGGGCTGAGTGTTCTTTGTTATGATCAAAGATTGTTCTTTGTTATGATCAAACTGTACAGTGTACTGCCTGACCCATTACATCTGGCTCTGTGAAAACTAAGCAACCTATAGAATTGATAGATTATTCCATGTGGCAAACATCATGTAAGATTGAGCCTGCAATTTCAGGATGAACTTATTGTTGCTTTCCACTCCGAGCATGACATTCAGAGGTGCTTTAAGCATGTTCACCTTTTTGATCATGCACTAGCCTACCTGTGTAATATGCACTGATGTCTGTATGGGACATCTATTAGGACCCTTTTAACATTTAATACTGAGTTTCAATGTTCATTTCATAAAACATTTGAACATATTTTGACAGATATTTTCTTATCCGTCATGTAATGGCACCACTCTAGTGGGTCTTTGGTCCCTTGCGAATTACTTGCCCTATTGTTCCTTGTCAAATCCATCTTTTGTATAATTAGGGAAGAACGAAGTGTCAATTTCCTGCCGAGTCATACAAGTGAGTTGTACCGAGTCCGAATTTTGAATATTTATAAAAGTCTCATTCTCTTTATTTTTAATTTGGCAGTTTCTACAATTGAGTTTGCTCAAAATAGTTAAGTAAATCTTAGTATTTTCAGTGTGACCATCTTCTGAACATCCTGGAGGAAAAGGCCGGTCATATCCCAGACTTTTTATGACCAGCAGCTCTTGAGATTTGGTTGTGTTAAGTCTGAGGTTATTGTTACATGGCCACTTGGGTCGATCCTTGACCACAGAATGCCTCATAGACAATCCGACCAGTAAATATGTATCATCATTGTATTTCCCCATCTGATGGACTGGGTGCAGGTCCTAGCACAGATTACAAATCGGTTTGGCCAAATGTCTCTCTGATGATTTTCCTTGAACCTGGTTAGTGTTTTCTGCTGTGGACGAAGTTGACCACCCAAAATACATGCTTTAGGGAATATCGAGAGTTGGCAGCTTGGCTGTCAGGATAAAATTGCGAAAGAATCGAAGGCTTTCGATTGGCCAAGTGGTATTATGGTTACATAATCATATATTTTGAGCATGTCTTTGGTTTGATGCATTGGGTATAATGATTGCTGCTGTGGGTGAACCAGAAAATCTAAATGCAAACTGGTCCTCGATGTTAGTCCTATTCGGCTGTCCTTCAAAGGCCTGGTAGATATATCTGTGTGGGAGATCCCTCTCCACTATCCTAGAGAGGTGACCTTGGTGACAGAGTAAATCACAGCAGTTTTATACTGTCAGAGGACAGTAGCATGATAAATGACTTGTTAACGAGACTGGCAATCAATTCTGATGATGCTGTTAGGGATTAAAGCCACACCAGGAGTCCAGCACCAGCGTAAGTATGTCTAGGTTGTCCAGCTTTTTGATGATGGCGTACTCGTTTGTGCTTGTATGTAGGTGCAATATAATTCTTGCCTTGTGAGGCGGCAGCGAAGTGGTCATTTAGATCCTCAGTAATAATGTAGCCCTCCCAGACAGATTGGACAGACCCTTCCAAGAAAACATAAGACAAATCAGAGGAAGACCATGACATTAATTTATGCTAAGGGGAATAGGCAATCAATGGAGTTCATTCTACATGTAATCCAGTCATACAGATGCAAATCTATTCCCAATTTTCAGCTGAGGATTCCACAAGTTGTGCAACAGTCAATTTTACCTTATAATTTTCAGATTGCAGTTGATCAAAATCCACATTTCCTTTACGTACTGGAATTTTTAAATTAAAATGTTGCATGACTGTGTAATATTGTGTATTGCTTGTACTACAACAAGAACTTCAAAATATTACCCCAATTGAAATCCCTACACTGAGTCCTTTTTATGAGACAGATAATTCAGTTAGTGGCATTGGCATTGGCAATTCACAAATGAGTAGAGTGTGCCATCTTTAGAAGGCTGGAGACATACATCCATTTGCTAATGGACTCCTGGCCTGGGTTTTTCGCCTAACAACATCGACTACAATACAGTAAAATGCAACTGCACTTTTATATTGATCTCCGTACAGAGTTGAGAAGTACAACCGACCATATGTCCAAACAACATCTAGGATGCAGAGCAATTGTAAGTGAAGGAAGGACATTGAACCTATAATATTGGGATTTCAGGCCATACACCCTAACCAATCGGCCACACTCAGTTGTTGATTTGCCTTCTATGGATTATTTTGATTCAGTGCAGGATTTACTCTCTAATTTTTAAATGTCATTGCAATTTTCAATGCAATGTGGTTTAGAAGTTCCAAAGAAGCGGTAATCCACTTTTGAATGATATTTATTAAATTGGCCCAATGAGTGTGCTTGAGCCTCCTGTCAAGAGAGACTCCTTAGTTCCTTTCTGATAAAATTTATATTCTTATATGTAAATGAATATTTCCAAAATTCTCAGCACTATGCTAGAGAGACAAGTTTATATAAAAGGAAGTCCACAAGTGCCAAGTTGTTTGAGCTGTTTTGGTTTCGGTACCAGATGAAAATCTGGGGTGAAGGGAAGCGATTTTCTGGTGCCACAGCGGAAATCAGTGATGTAGTGCTACTCTATGACATTTAGTATGATTTAGGCTAGCTAATTGGTTTTCCTCTAAAGTGGGACTGTGTAAATTTTATGTTGGACCTTCAGTGGAACACTTTAACCCTGGCAATGGCTATACCACATAAAACTGGACAATTCTAGTCTCAAATGGTTTTATGCCAACTGATCTTGGTTTTGATTTATCTTCTAATTCATTCATTATGTCAGTTCAATGATATCATGCAGGTTATAATGACAACATTCATTTGAAAGTCTTCAGAATAAAATTCACAGTTTCCCCAACCTCCTTGCTTATGCTGGTGTGCCAGCTAGTCATTACTTTGTCTCATGGATGATTTGACAGACTGTGTTACTTTGATGCAACCAATGTGATAATCACATTAACCGATCAGCATTTTTCTTGACAGAAAATTGCTGAGGAATAAAGGATTAAAAAATGATGTATTATAATATAATACCTTAAAATGCAGCCTTTATTCAGCAGTTATATTATGTGTATTTTTCCAAAAGTTTTATTATGAGCTGGTAAGGGTCAAATTCACAAAAGACAGTCTCTGCCACAGAGTTTCTTAAGTCAAATTTTTGTGGCTGTGTATTGCTTACCATAAATTCACTGATGTTAGACATTATGTGACTTCAATCTATGTTACTGTCAAATGTCTTTGTTTTGTTTGTCATGCTCATAAGTTCCTGGTAGCATCTGAATGATATCTCAGACATCACAGCCATACATGAGGCTCTCTCTATCTTAAAAAATGCAGCCTTTATCCAGTTATATCATACAATTTTGTTGTATAGTAACTGTAAATCTTATCCTATATAAAATGGGTTATATAGGTGTGTTTGTGTGGAGTGTGTACTCATATGTTACCTCTGTGTGCGTGTGTGCTTCACCATCTCATACCTGTGACTTGGCAATCAATAGCTGGCAATGTTAACATTAATATGCTTTGATAGATAGAACAATTGTCAAACAAGAAATCAATTTGAATTGCTGAGAGTGATTTCAATTATGCAGAAAATCACTTGGGTCGTGAACTCGATGCTTACAGTGTGTCTTGTCTTAGCTCAATTTATTAAAATATTGACAGATGTTTTTGTGAGGCCTTAGTCCTTTAACCTATCAGCCTGGTTTTCTGGTCTGACAATTTCCACCGAGTTTCGGATCCGAGTATTTGGAGTATTTGCCGGATCCTAGTACAAACCATATAGTAGTAAGCAAAGCTTAAAATTTGCGACTTTCGTCACTTTTCGCTGTTTTGCGTAATGAAAAAGAAGTGAAGTAAATGTTTGTGCCTGTAATAATTACTAATATGGCTTTAAATTTGTTTTTACGTTTTTAGATTGTAAAATGCTTTAAAAAAATTATTGAATTAAATATTTATATTTTAAACTATTTGTGTGTGTAATATTTGCCGAGGCGAATACTTCCGAATAGGCACGAAAAGCAGGATATTCGGCCGAGGCAAATGTCCGAGGCGATTTCTGGTTATGCCCTACCTGATGGGCCTTCAAGCCGTCTGTGCTAAATTGGTACCAACATTATACATAGATCATAACATTCTTTGATATTGTCTTTAAATTTATTTTGGTCTTACTGGTCCGTCTCCTGGTTTTGATCATATATCACGGATTGCTCACAAATGATCATTCTAGGTGATGCCCACAGTGAATACCTGTTAAATTTGGGGTTTCTCAAGGATCCGTGCTAGGTCCATTTCTCTATATCATGTTCATAGCTGACATTCCACTCTTTTTGCTAGACATTCTGTAGTTGGACACCTGTATGCTGATGATATTCAGGCCTTCATTCAATGTCTATCTGTTAATCAGCTTGTCCTTTCTCAAGCTATTGAGTCAGTTTCTTCAGAACTATATTGCCTGATGTCCTTGAATCGCCAATGTATTCTACAAAGTCTCAGCTAATCTCCCGAACACCCTCCAGCAGCTCCTTACATGTGACAATTACCTCCTACCTTATGAGGAGCTCCTTACATGTGACAATTACCTCCTACCTTCTGAGTAGCTCCTTACATGTGACAATTACCTCCTACCTTCTTCCATTGCTCTCAATCTTGACTAGTGTTCATGACTCTGTTGTAAGCATTGACAGCACTCTTTCATCTGCTGAACTCACCTCTGACCATCTGGCCTTGTTCTCAAAAGAGGACAAGGCCAGATGTCTAGAAGAGCAATGCAGAGACATCAAAAAACCAGGGTGAGTATAAAACTAGAGAGGCATACAAATTAATAAGAAATATCAACAATAGGGTGGCAACCTAAACTTGCGGCATTTAAAGATGAAGAAGGCAAGACACTCATGAATAAGACAGATATTGTGAACAGAATACGGCAGCAGTCTGTACAAAGCTCAGGTGAACCAAGACCTCGTAAATCAAGTCATTGCAGGACTAAAAGAGATAACTCCACCAGCTGAAGACACTGAAAGCAACATCTTGGAAGAGGATGTGATAAATGCCATCAGACGCCTGAAGAACAACAAGAGCCTGGGCAACGACACAACGGTATTACAGGTGAGATGATAAAATGTGGGGGAGACACACTGATAAAAAAGCTACACAAGATTTATAACTCAATCTAGAAGATGGGACGTACACCAGAAGAATGGAAGAAGTCGATAAATAGTCGTTCTTCTTAAAAAGGGAATACACTAGATTGTTGCAATTTGAGAACAATTGCACTGATAAGTCACTTTGACAAAGTGCTGATGATGATTCTAACAAAGAGAATTAGAAAACAAATAGAAGAAAACATTGTGGTGGACAAGCAGGATTCAGAAGAGAAAGGAACACTGTCCAGCAGATACTGACACTAAGATTAATAGAGGAAAAAGCCAGAGGAAAAAACAAGAAAATCTACAATTGTTTTATAGATTTCAAGAAAACCTTTGATATCTTTGAACAAAATATAACATGGGTAGCATTGGACCCATATGGAGTCAATAACAAACTGACTTGTCTATTGAAGGAAATAAATAGCAACACCATAGCAGCAGTGAGAGTATGCGGAACAGCTGGAACCTGGTTCAACAGGTTTATTGCCTTCGAGAGGTTCTTATAAGGCGCTATATAAATAGCCTAATACATGCATAATACAACACAGACAAAGACACAATACAAGGTGATCCTATATCACCAAATACCTTCATCATGTGTTGGAAAGAGACTTGGACAAAATCAAAAAAGAAGAGGAGGGGTAAAGATCAGTGGCATAACAATCAACAATCTCTGCTTTGCCAATGAAATCGATCTAATTGATGAAGATGAACAAAGACTACAGCAGACAACACAGACACTGAGCAAAGAAGGCAAAAGATATGGAGTAACATACTGACCATGAATTTTGACAAGACAAAAACATTGGTATTTAGTGAAAAGAACTCCACCAGGAGGATTGTGGTAGACAGAGTCCAAATAGAGAACAGAAAAATTCACATACCTTGGGAGCCACATAGCCTACGATTTGGAATGTAGAAAGGAGATAGCGACAAGGATAGCGAGAGCAACAGCGATGTTAAAGGCTATGGACAAGATTTGGAAGAGTAGATCAATACAGTTAGCAACAAAACTAAATGTGTAGCAAACATGTGTGTTCAGTAGTATGTTATACGGATGCGAAACATGGGTAATAACAAGAGACATCGAAAAGAGAATCATGGCCTTTGAGAGAAAATGCGACAGGGAAGTATTAAGAATAGGCTGCTGGACACTGAGAGTTAGCAATGAAGAGTTGTATAAACTAATCCACCACAGGGAGAATCTGATGCAGAAGGTGGTTCAGAGAAAGCTGGAGCTATTCAGCCACATCTATAGAATGAATGACAACAGAAATATGAAAACAGTGATATTCGGCAGGATGGAGGGTCCAAACAAAAAGTGGTCTTCCACTCAGGGAGTGGCTAGATGATATTGTTTACTGGAACAAAAGACAGATTTTTTACAAGTGCTTGAGCAAGTCAGAAGAGTTTTCCAGAGATAACATATGAAGACCATGACCTGATTGCTGTAGCAACCACATTGTTGTCTCAGTTTGACCCATTGTAAGGATTTCTAAATTTTGATGTGTTAGGATGTTGAAGTTTTTGTTTGGTTATGGCTGCTGATTCCTGACCCTATACTATTCAAGTAAAGATGAGCACATGAGAAGTTAGTTATATATTATTCAAGTCAACTAGAGCAGATTCAAATGCATGCTGAAGCATGTGAAAATGTGTTCTTTGAATACTGTAACTGAAAGCGAACTGATTTGAATGGCTTGACGAGATAATCCAGTACATGCAGCTGGATGTATGACACTAGTCAAATATGAAAGTACGGTAAGAGCTTTAGTGTCAGCGGACCATGATAGCTGTGTCAGATGTATCCAGTAGGCACCGAGTGTTTGTGGTAAAAGATTTATTAAGATATTTCAAGTTCAGTCTAGCAGTACAATACAGACAGCACAAATTTATGGTCATGCTACTGAGGATGATTATTAACAATGAAGTAACTTGTAAGAAATGCATGGATAATGAGACATCAAAGCATGGCAGGCTACATTTCTGGATTTCCTGGCATCTCTTGCTAGTTGTAGACTATATATTAAGTAACTTCTCTTTCCAGCTAATGGTGTGCCCACAGCTTTGATTTAGATACCGTTGTACAGAACTCATCCCTTGGTGGCATTCTTTGCTTGAAACATTATTTCCATCCACCTTAACAGGATGACACCTCTAATTCTAGGATGTAATCTCAACATGCACCGTAATTCAGCATCAATTATATAATTTATATAATTGCTGGTCAGCTGCAGTTGTCAATGCATCTATTGATCAGTGCTGTTGTTCCAATATTTTGACCATAATTGCAGAAAATCTATAACATTCGAAGAGACCAAGCATATTTTGCAGTTTGGATTAGTACTGAATAACTACAATGTTCTATCTCCTTTGCATATATATTGGTTTTCTACTGCCTGTGACTGATTGCAGAAAAAATTGATAAGCTGCCCTTAACTTAACTCTATCATTATAAACATATTTTGACCAGGTAGTTTTACTGGAGTACAAATTGGATTGTTAACATTATTTGACCAGGTAGTTTAACTGGAGTAAAAATTGAGATCCAAGTAGCGTAGACAATGAAAGTGGGTACTTTACTGTAATGTGAATCATCACACATTTCTCAGTGTTGACAAAAGCCACGTCAGGAAGACCAAACTGTGTACTGCTGCTAGCCTAATTGCTGATTTTTTTATTCTGCACTAATAGTAATAATTTATTGTCCATCATAACAAACTCTTTGTCCGTAAAGGTCATGTCCTGTGCTGGTTTGAGATTCAAGCACACGAAGACCAGCTCTGCATGTTAGTCATTTCACTGAGAGCTACACAAAACACTATGTATTTGGTGAATATAAAAGTGAACGATCAAACAATAGGTTGATAATGTTATATGATCAAGGAACACAGCGCTGTTGAGCAATTTTTACTAGTATGGGTGGTTGTGTTGGTTGAGAAATACTCTGGTTTTTAACTTTTACCACAGGATTATAATGAAAGCTTAAAATTGATCGTCCAATTCATTTAATTTTTACGCTATGTATGTTGTTAGATTTCCCTGTGAAAAAGTGTGACCAGTTATTGATTGTACTTAGTTATTTATGTACTTCATTAATGAGATTGGATCCAAGAACCCATGGGCCATGTTTATGGACAGGATAGTTGGAGCTGGTGTCATTAAACATCTAATCATGGAATATGCCTTGTATGCTTTGCATAAGCATTATGTTCCCATAGTTACAGACATAGTGTACATTACTATAGATTTATAGACAGATTCAAGATGTTGTTTAGCAGTAATTTAGATGAAATATATCTTCACTGATGAAAGATGATGCATCATTTTATGATGCATCATTTTAAGATGAGCCTTATTTTGAAACTTTGCAGAACGATTCAGTTAGAGATAGTTGAGATAATATAAGGCTTAAGCTGTCCTCATACACATTTAGGTTACAGTTCTGCCATTAGATGTTTCAGATGATGCAGCAGAGAAGGTATACATACATATACATATGCATATATATATATATATACATATATATATATATTCACTTTGTATTCAATGCCTTGACTGCCAAAGCTCAGAGTCCATTAGCCAGTTGGGTGATGACTGTGACGCCAATGGATGCATTGCAGCTTGTTGATTGCTGCATTTGCAAGTAATGCTCTGTGTAACAATGCTGCAGTAGTGTCAGAATGTTTTTTTATTGATGGATGTGATGTGTTGTCTGAATAAATTAACTGAAAAACTCACACCGGTCATTTCATTTAAGGTATGTATGTATGTTTATATTTATCACTAGCTGGGGTACCCGGCGTTCGCCCAGGTGAAGAAGATTATGGGGCACCTTGATTGAGGACGAAGTTATGGGGAGGCATTCCTGTTCTTGCAGTATCTGCAACCTGTTGTTCCTCACTGGCCTGAGAGGACTTTGCAGCCCTGGAAGCTGCCTGTCTGGCAGAATTCACCTTTCCTCAATCTAACCCCTCTTCCTCATCTCTAATTTCACTTTTCTTTCTTTGTCTTCTCTAAATTTTATTCACTCTTTGTTCTGACTCACCTTTTCCCAACTTTCTACCCTTCCTCTACCTCTCACCCTATCCTACCCTCTTCCTCCTCCCACCCCATCCTTTTTTTACACTCCTCACCCTCTTCTCATCATTGCCCTTGTCCTTTCCCCTACTCCATAATCCTCCCCTACGATTTCCTCCTCCTCCTCTTCAACAATCCCCCAATCCCTCTACTGGGTGTCCAAGGTGTTCCACGAGCGATTGAGTGAATAGCTGTAAAAGTGTGCAAATGCATAAACGGAGAGGCAGACACACACACAGAATCTAGATGTACATGTAAATAAATAGGGTTTATAGTACAGACCGATTGTGCAAACTTGACTTTACCATAGCTTGCTCAGATGGACCATTTCTTTGAAATTCTTTGTAATGTAAATCTGCGAAAGTGCCCACAAAGAGCCATGTCAGGGAGACCAGCTTAAACACCGCCACTATACCAAATCAAGTCCACAATAGCCAATCCTCTCGTTTCTTTCTGGTGCCAGGTCGAATCTGGGGAGTCAAACTCTGATCAGTTAGCCGCCTTTTCCTAGTTCTGCTGTTGCGAGCGCAGTGTCAGATTAGAGTACTCTACTGTTCACGTATAATTATACTCCTATACAAAGCAGACAGGCAGGATACTCTATTGTTCATGTATAATTATATGTCTATACAAAGCAGGCAGACATGCAGGCAGACAGCTGGTGGTGGCAGCTAAGCGATCTTGTATAGCCGGTAGGCTATGTGTATGTAGCGAATAAGAAAAAAACTTTGTTTTTATGGGTATGTGAGGGTGCTTTGCCCTGGGAGACATGGAAGACAACGTGCACAGGCTTTAGGAACCTCTGGACTGCGTGTATCAAGTGTTCCCCGAGCCAACGATGTAGGTTTGGAATGAATAGCTCTAAAACTGTGCAAATGCATCGTCTGACAAGGACACAGACAGAATCTTCCTCTTATATAGATATATATATATAGATATATATATATAGATATATTTATCAAAATAGATGTGAATTAGGTTAACTGATAATGCTTTGTAGGCTCTTTCTAATAGTTAATTGCAATTTCTTGTAATTGAAATTTTAAGTACAGATTTATATAGTGCCTTTTCAGGACATACACTCACGACTTAATGGTATGAAATAATTGAAACCAAATATTAGTTATATAGTTCCTCTTCAAGACATAATAGCATAAAACTTAGATCAAACAAGGATGAAGATAAGGAAAGACACAAGAATTGTTGGGTGCTGGGCAGTAGGCACCCTTTTAAAATTACAACTAAGCTGTGCTGCATTGTGGAAGTTTGGCTGGCAGAACAAGTTAAACAACCAGGTTAATTATGCAGCTGATTGAAGAAATCTATATCCAGGAATGGAAAGACAGAGACCAACAGTTTGCCAACATTGTAATTAGATATTTGACTTTGATGGTGACGACAGCAGCAGCAGTAGCAACTAGCCTATCAGTCATCATTCTGTATAGATAGATGGTCTCCAGTTATGACATTCTGCACTCTGTTGAAGAGAAGTTTGGAAGTGCAGCACCTTCTGTAGACTGACTTGAAGTCGATCTTTTCGCACACAGATGCAAGACAGAGCGTGACCTTGAATGACCATTACAAGGAACTATTCTTTGTGTTAGAGCAGATGAGGATTTTTTGAAGACTGATGATCATAGTCATCGAGGATATTCTTTGTTCTCATTCAATCATGTTTACCTAATGATGCTTCTCCTTTCTCTACATTTGCCATCCATTTGTTTTATGTGCTAGATTTAGGCAGCACAATTCTCTGCAACACAATCCTCAGCTACACAATCCTCAGCAACACAATCCTCAGCACTGCATGCACTTCTGAGACATTGCTAAAGTCTTCTGATTTTCTTGATTAAATTCTGATTTGCAGTGGATGCTTTACATGAACAAGCAATGATGTTGTCATAATGTAAACGTGAGCCAGATAGTTTCAGAGTATGCAAAGAAAAGTTAATAGTTTTGACCTAGGTGTGCTTTTAAATGGAAAACGGAGTGACTTGATTATTCCATGTGGCTGCACTGCTCAATGGTTTTGTTACTATTTTGCATAAATGTTATGTAAATAATAAGATTTGTATGTGTCTATCGATGTGTATTTGGGTTCTTTGTAGGATGGTGTAATGTATTGTAAACTGATTTTTGCATAGACTGGTAAGAATACCATATATATACTTGTACACATTGAATGCATGGAACTGGTTTGACAAATTGAAGAATTAGAGCTCTTGACAGCTACATATAAGAAGATATTTTTTATGCATCCTGTCTTCTTTTTTAGCAATTTTAATATTTTGGCTCGAAGATTGTGCTGATAATGTGACTCACATTGCTGAATTTCTTTGATTATGATAACTAATTTCTTTGCATTCAGGCCATAGTTTGCAGTCACAAATTGTCATTTGGATATGGAATTGCGTTGTAGGTTCATGATGGTACTCGTTTGTCTTATATTCAGTGTTTTGTCCACAATTGATCAGTATGCAGATTTTGCAAATGAAACTCTATTCTGGATGGTAAGTGGATCTTTATTACAACTACTGTCAAATAGTTTCATATTAGGTAGTGTTTCTTAAACACTTAACTCCATTGTGAATGTGTGCTAAACGTATTAACTAGTGTGGTCAGATGTGTAAATTTGGTCTAGGAAGTAGGGTGCCAAATATGACATTTTTACCCTTGTGGCTTAAATAATTATAACTATGCCATTTATAATAATTGTATTATTATTATTATTATAGTGTTGAAGATGATGACGGGGATCATAGTGATGATGATGCTTGTGTTGAGTCTTCCAATATGAAAATAACAATGGGCATTGATTTTTCAGGGTATGAAAAGTGAGGGCATGATATCATCCAGTTTAGGAAGTGGATGGTATGGGCATCGCTTGTACCATCCCAAAAAATTATGGCAATATGTAGTAAACGTGGTTATATTAGGTCACATAGGTCGGAGTGTTTTTTCCATCTTGGGAAAATGCGCAGAATACAGTTGACCAATTTGACATTTTATCTGATCTGCAAAGACAGTAGTGCAAAAGTCCAAATATATTAACATAAAATAATGGACAAGGGTCAGTCACAAAAGCATTCAAAATGCAAATTTGTATATATGATCCATATTCTGATTAAGTTGGTGACAGAGATTGGCAGTGAGGGGGAGTTGACATGGTCAGCCAGTTATAGATTTTTGTCCCACAGATCCCAGAGAACTTGTTTATGGAGTTGCCACTTGAGACACAAAATGTTCACTGCATGAATACGGTTCATTAATATGAACTTCAGCATATGCCGTTCTTTCATCACTCCGTGCTACCTGTGGTATGCCTACAGATGTATCATGAATATCACAAATTTGGACCGTTCTTCTGATTGTTTGTAGAATTTTCAGTGCAAAGTGCCCATTATACATTATGAATTGTGTGCCAGAGAATGATGCCACAATCGTCTCCTTGTTCAACTTTATTGTACCTGTTGTTGTGTGTGCAATCTAGTGAACTGATGAAAACATCCAGGTTTATTTGATCAAAATTGTGAGGCAGGGTCAAAACCCGCCGTTTGTCGGCTCCTAGATAAAGTCTGAAGTAGGTGAGAGGGGTCAGAAACACAGAATTCGTTTTATGGTATATTGTTATAAATAAAATATATCTTCTTTCAATATCTGAAATAAAAATGTTGAATTCAAATATTTAGTTGGAGATAAAAGACTTTTGATGCATGTGGTGTCAATATTTGCATTGTTAAATGTGCATGTTTTCAGAGGTGAACAACCTAAATTCCTTCTGCCTACCTGCCATAATTTGCAAAGTAGCAACCAGATTTAGATGCTGTGTGCTTTATTTCGTACATAATATAGCCCTTTATTGCCCAGCAAAATTCTGGAGTGTTCGAGTAATGGTTGCTAAGAACTTTGATGACACAAATTTTCTGAAATCTTGACTTCGATTTTCTCTGTTTTTTTACTCTTTGAAGAGTCAAATGAGTATAACTTAGGTTAGATAAAAGATAAAAGATCTCCTGATTCTGTAAAAAGTATTTGGAAGCACATGCATTGTAGAATATGATTTAATATAAAAGTCAAAAGCGACAAGTGATGATGGGTTTTGACCCCCGCCTCACATTTGTGACTGTGCACAAAAAGCCTTCATACAGTCAAAAAAGTAAATTTGCAAGAACATACTCTGACATAAAAACTTCAGAATGAGTTGTTTTTGTGTGACATTCTTTGTTGTATTGAGTGCTTAAATTCATTTGGAGTCTGGTGGATCTGAGATCTATCTGGCACATCGGATATGAGATCTGTCACCTGAGATATGAGATCTACCAACTAAAGAGTAGATCCATCTTAAATGTTTTTCTGTTACAACGTTCGACAATACGCATAGTATTACCGACATTTATACTTATTTGGATAGCAATAGCAAATATATCTGTTATAGATTTACTAGATTGGCATAAGTTGTAGAATTTTAAGGAGTTGGAGATCCGACACCTCTGGATGCGCAGTTTAACTGCTAACTCGTGTTGGATATTATATGGTGTGTTTTTATGTAGTTTCATTTTCTTAAGTAATTTTTTATTTTCAATTTTATTATGATCATGGTGATGATGATGATTTCATCATTTGTATTTAGTAGATCACACAGGTTATCACACCGCAACCAGGTACAAAAATAGATTTGCGTAGAGGATAAATAATAAAATATTCCTCAGTTGAGGGTTGAGTAGAGGCCGGGCTAACCTATAGTACAGTGATTCTCAACCTGTGGGTCGCGACCCGCAAGTGGGTCGCTTAGGATACCTAAGTGGGTTGCCAACTTTTCTTCTAAATCATATTTTTTCCACAGAAAGATATTGTCATGTGACAATGTAATACTCTATATTTTCTATAAATCGAGGCCTTGTCAGTGTTGCTGCCATTTGAAACTACCTACCTCTGTGAGACCGGCTGTTCAGCTATGATTACAATCAAGACTAAATAATTATAGGACTAGGCTCTATGTAAGTAATGACTTACGATTGTGTCTAACCAACATCAGCCCATATATTGACTTAGGCCTACTTCTGACCAGAATGCAAGCCCTGCCATCTGATTCTCATTAGCAGTTTTTATGTCTCAATGTGAGACAGACAAAGTAGGTTTTTTTAAATAATTTTTTTTCTGACATTATGTAATTTTATTATGATTTATTTATAGTTTTGTTGTGCGCTATCATGGTTAGTAGTAGAATGCATTGATGCACAACTTACTTATTTAACAAAGATCATATGTGCTCTTGGAGCCCGGTTTCATCAATATGGTACATGTCGATGGCTCCCAACTGTACTTGACATGCCGCCCATCTGAGGCACTGTAGTGCGTGTCAGAAATATTGGCAATTGTGGAGCAAGTGCAGATCTGGATGTCCTCCAATCACCTAAGATTGAAAATGGATAAACTGAATTTGTGTGGCTGGGCACGAGACAAGCGCGTTCGAGGGTTGACAAGGAGGCGATTAAAGCACCATTTCCTCATTGGAAAGTTCAACATGTCGTCCAGGACCTGGGATTTCTTCTGTTTGAAGACCTGTCCTTGGAGGAACGTGTCAGTTCTTTTTGCATGTCCTGCTTTTATCAACTGCGCCAGATTAGAATCATTCAACGAAATCTATGACTCTTGCCCACTCCTTTGTGCTGACTCTACTGAACTACTGCAATGGTGTCCTTGCGGGTCTGTCAAAGTTCCCGGTAAGACAGCTTCAATACGTTCTTAACTGCGCCGTCCAAGTCATTGCCAAGCTGCCGACATATTCTCATATTTCAAGCTATATTTGTGACACACTGCACTGGTTGAGGATAGGATCACATTCAAGATCATCCTCATGGGACGGACATCGGTGATCGGCACGGCTCCAGCATACATCAGAGAGCTCTGTCTCCCCATCTCCGGCCAGTCAGGTCGTTGATCTTTGCGTGATGCGGCAGGTTGGGACTTGATGGTCCCGCACTCCCTTACATCGATGCGGACAAACCGTGCATTCTCATACATTGGACCATCCTACTGGAATGCTCTTCTGTTACAGCTTCGCAACATTGCACTGCTTGCAGCCAACGTTTCTAAATTACTTAAATGGCATTTGCTTAGATCTGTTGGGTACCTACGTTTGGCACCTTTGAGTGGTTCTTATAAGGCGCTATGTAAATTGCCTAATACATACATACATGCTGTCAGATTTTGGAGTGGTGGGTCTCGTTATGATCTAGATACTGCAAAGTGGGTCCCCATGTCAAAAAGGTTGAGAACCACTGCTATAGTACACATGAAATCCACATGGTCATAGTTTTGCCCACATTGTGGACACAGTAGCAGATGACATGACTTGTACAACTGCATGTCATCAGTATATTGGTAGTGACAGTGTACAAGATATACAGGAGCTACCTAAGAACTTAGTTCTGCAGGAGACTGAATGGAATCAGCTTTCTTACCAAATTGTCTGAGCCAATTTTCAACCATCCTAATCTACCCATTCAAGATCAAATGAAGCCATTCTAAAGGTTGATTGACAATTATATGGAATCTGCAAGATGCTGAGGTCCAGTGTCAACTAGCTATGCTGATGCCTGGTTTAGTATGTATGCTATTCAAATTTTAGTATGGGCTACTTTGGGTGACAGGACAATAACCCCCCATACAAATAACCCCGCCCCGGACAATAATCCTATGCAAAGAAAAACGGACAATAACCCCAGAATAGTATAATGGTAGAATCAAGTAGAAATTATCACATAAATGTCATAGGATTCAAATTAGTAGATAGGTTGCAGATAATTGGCAAACATCAAACAGACATTAGTAAGACATTAGTAGGCTTATATCACATAATGACACTTTTTCTTTATATAGCTTTTGAGTCCACTCTTGGGGGGGGACGGTTATTTACGTAAAGTCCAGCCTTTGTTTGAAATGATCTGCCATACTGTCGAATCTTGACTGTCCCATGTTTGCTAATTATTGCAGCAATTTCATTTTCGAGAGATTTAATTTAATACTCAATGTGAATGGTTCACTAATTTAACACATATGTCTAATAAAATCATTAAAACTGTTTGGTTTTTTACATTATTTGTAAAGTAATTTAATTATTTGCATAAGTGGTATATGGGGATTTTTGTATCTTACCATTTTACTATTCAGGCGGTTATTGTCTGGGTTTTTTACATGGGGCTTATTGTCTGGGGAGTTATTTGTACGGGGGGGGGGTTATTGACCGGGGGGGGGGGTTATTGTCCTAGAATCATATTTTGTGATAGATAGCTATCAATCAATTTCATCAATTGTTGGACTGCTACATCCTACATTCTAACATTCCTTCTTCTCTGAACTGCACTAGAAGTTCTAGGATAGTTGACCATGTGCTAAATATGCCATAAAGAGCTATTCATGTGGCAGGTACAATTATTGGTGTTTAAAAATATTTATAATATTTATGCCCTTTGGCATGAATATGTAAATGTTTATGATTGTGCATTGCATATTTATGTGCATTTTTATGTGGCATGAGAATGAAAGTTCAATTCATATCCAAAGTGTGTAGAGATTTATGTGAAATATGTAAATGTACTCATTTTTATATAGCGCCTTATCAGCCTTGACCCTGCTACAAATAGCTGATGGTGTGTAGAATCATATATGGACAAGATCAGTCAAACTAATGCCGAAAAGCATTGGTGGGATTAAAGAAGTTCAGTGTTGTTTTATCATATTGTATCGTATCCTTAAATTTATAAAGGTCTATAAGTCATCGGAGATATATAGCCAAACAGGCAGATGAACACTGACAGTTGGAAACAGTTCCAAAGCTGATCATGCAACTGTGAGATCCTGCTGTTCTGGAACATGTATTACGCTTGGCGCACCCACAGTTAACCTGTGAGCAGTGTGTCATGTGCAGAATTTTCAGTTATGTTTGTGTGTTTGTATGTGTGTGAACATTTGATTAATGCCATTCAAGAACCTCACAAAGTTGCTGCGATGGAAGATTATCAGACTGCCCGAATTATTTTATGCAGTTACCCCAGTTTTACAAGGAAATGATATCTGCTATTCCACTAGGCCACTATGCCACATACTGATAATGTGCAGGTGTGCTGTATAGTGTTTGTATAAGGTGTGCCTGTGCTTTTTGCCTTAGGAAATGTGCTTGTGAAGTAGATCTACTCATTATGGGAACTCCTATATTTAGTGAAGCCTTCAGTGAAGTTCTCTGTATAAATGCAATTACTCCAGGAACGCTTGTACTATTCATACACACTTTTGTGGTTTCTGATGTTGGACATTTGTTGTACCTTGCGGTCCTGAATTTCTGGGAGTGGTCCCATGACATAACTGTTCTATTTTTATATTAACCAAGTGTGAAGTTATTTTACATGGCTTGGGCTCAAAAACTGTAGCCTCTTTAACATTTTAACAAGGAGCATGTACTTGCGTTTTACATTTTAACAAGGAGCGTGGTATCCAGTTTCTGGTATCCAGTGCAATACAGCACAACACGTTGCAATGCGACATGGTGCAACGCAATGCGATAGAGTGAAATTATAGTACAGTGCATCTGATAGTATTGCATTGAACTTCATCAGTCCTATGCGGCACAACATAGATGCATTGTGCATTGCTGCCTTCTCACTTAAAATGTTTTGTATGTTTAGCAAGAAGTGGTTCCTTCATTAAACATGTTGCATGATTAAGCAGTTCATTAAACAGAGCTCACTGTGCCCACTGGCGATGTGCTGTCAACCACATATAATTATGATGTTTTTCATGCAGGAAATTGTCCTTGTGGTTTTCTTTGGCCTGGAATATGTCATTCGGCTGTGGTCAGCTGGCTGTCGCAGCAAATACATGTCACTGCAGGGTCGTCTAAGGTTTGCCAGGAAACCGATTTCAATTATAGGTAAATATTTTATCACCAAATTTTGAAGAACCTCTGGGTTCTGCAGCAAAGATGGCAGAGAGATCTAATAGTTTTCACAACTTAAATAAATGAAAGTTGCTTCTCAAAATGTCTACAGTGGAACTGTATGAAGCAGCAGGACCATTAGTTACATAATCTGTTGTTTGTTTAGGAGACGTTGATCAATTCATCAGGTATAGCAAGCGAACGATAAGTGTGCAGATTTTTATCGATAAATTTATAATTTTTTTTTTACCGATCTCATGTAACTTGTTACTTTGGTTTGCCAAATAAACTTGAATTGAATTGAATTGATGGCATATAACAATTTCATAGTTTACATATTCTGACAGAGTGATTGTGGTCAGTTAGCAGCCCAGAATGTGCTAAGCTTTCTACCCAGGGCCCCAAGGTCGTTGTTTACTAAGGCTTTGACACCTCTAGTAATCATTGTCATCATTGTCATCACCATTAAGCTATGATTTTTGCTCAAGCAGTATCTTACCTCAACTTGTCCATGATTCCTGTGATGTACCATTGTTTGTCCTGTTTGCTGGATGCCATTTTACAATGTCATAGCAGGGGATCGTTCAATATTTCAAAAGTCACTTACTGTGATTTGAGTCAATATTAAAGTCCATTTGAATTTCCTTACATTATTGAAATACACACTTATGAACATGCATGCCAAAGTTCTAGAAGACCATTTGATGTGTCCTATGCTGTAAATCTGGGAACAGAGTCTGACGTTGTTTCTTGTTTGCTTCTTTAGATTTTGTTGTTGTGGTTGCATCTATAATCGTTCTTTCAATTGGTTCAAATGGACAAGTTTTTGCAACATCTGCAATACGGTAAGCTACAGTATCTGCATCTACAATTAGACTTTAGGCATTTGCATGTTAGGTGATTTTGACCAGCTACAACCAACCAATCAATCAATCAATTTTCGTTTATTCAGATTTCATGCTGGCAAAAATGCAGCTTGTTACAGTGGTCATGATAAGTACAGTACCAGTGGACAAAAAAGGTCTCACATAAGATAATTATGCAAGCAGCGGAAAAGACCATACCTTAATGCAGTGGTTCTCAACCTTTTTGGCACCATGGCACATTTGAGATCTTTGGAAATCCAGATGGCACAACTTTGAATTAAAACAAATTTTTTATGTTTAATTGTGAGCAATTTTATGGCTGCTGTTTTTAAATCTTGGTTTTAAACATTTTCAATAAGAAAAAAGAAGGCGTAATTTAAAGTTTTACATAATTTTAAAAATAAACTAGAGTGGATTAGAGTAGACAAATATCTATTTTTTGACAGTTTAACTTTAACAGATTGAAATGCAACATTTACGATTTTACAATCATGCATTTATAATGTAAACATACATGTATAACTGTGCAAGTTAAGAAGACTTTTGTAATTTGCAAGACCTGTGTTAAGTGTATATGTGATATCTGGGCTTGATGTCCCTTGCACGTTTCTTCAATCTTTGGACAATTTTCGTTAAACAAACTCTCATTTCTTCTTTTACACACTTCAGTTTTTCTCGTGTTTTTTAATTTAATAATTTAGTAAGAGTTGAAAATTCGAGCTCACACAAGTAGGCTGTGGAGAACTGTGAAAGAATATGCAAAGCCCTCTTTTAAATATTTGGATGTTCCTTTTCTGCCATTATCCAGAACGCATCTAAGAACATTTTTGCCTGTTTAAGTTTTAAAATTCAATCAGAGCTCAATTCAGCAAATTCGTCTTCTTCTTTTAGTGTTAATATATATGTGTTTCCTGCAATTTTAACAAATTGGTCTCCCACCCAATGATAGTGTTCAGATAACAGGGAAGGAAAGTAATGTTGAATCTTTTTTGATTTTGAATTTAGTGATTTTTATTAGAGTCGCTGCTCATTTGTGGGTGCCGTACGGCACACCAGTGTCCCACGGCACACCGGTTGAGAACCACTGCTTTAACGGAACAAACCCATAGAATATGGATAGCAGAAAACCCCGGAATTGGTCAAGAATAAAAGAAAAGTGAAACTAAGGATGAAATGTTCACAAGAAATGACAGGCAAGTACAAAAAAACTGTGCAATGAAGTAAAGATCTAAGAATGAAGAGATAAGCAAGAATGACTGGAAGAACAAAGAAAAGTATACAGCAGAAAGAAAAGCTAGAGAGGCATTTAAACTTATGAAAGATGTAAGAAAAAATGGTAACCAAGACAAATGATGATGAGGGATAAAGAAGTGGTTTTATCGAGAACGTCGACTTGCTCGATGCCCTATAATTCTTATTCAGCACCTGTGTGGACCTATTCTCATCTCAAATTGGGTTGGAATTAGTTCTTTCTATGATAATATATCATTCTAATGTGCTTCCTGCACAATTTTTGCAAAAAATCCTAGAGTTCTGCCTTTTTTTATTGAGAAAGTCGATTTGCTCCAATCCATATGGTTCTTATCAAGCACTTCTGTGGACCTATTTTGGGATCTCACTTTGGGTTAGAATAAATTCTGTTTACGATAATATACCATTCTAAGGCGTTTCCCGTAGAAAGTAAAATTTCACAATTTTTGCAAAATCCTGAGGTCAGTGATTTTATCGAGAAAGTCGACTTGCTCCAATGCACTGTAACTCTTATCCAGCACCTGTGTAGATTTATTCTCATCTTGATAATTTTAAGGGAGTTTAACCCTTTGGACCCTGGCCTCCCTGGCCTAATTGCTCCTATATCCGAGGCTCCGTGGCTAAGAAAAACTTTAACGGATCTGCTTCTAACTATACCTGTAACTTTTGAACCGTTTGAGATCTTCATTCCAAATTTGGTATCCAGACTCAGTACAAATCCAGAGTTTGAAAAGAAATCCAATTTTGTAGAAATTGAAGATGGTGGATGGCCGCCATCTTAAATTTTTTCAAAAGCCTGTAACTTTTGAACCGTTAGAGAGATTCATTCCAAATTTGGTATTCTGGCTCAATACAAAACCACAACTCTGATTTTTAAATGCTTGTAAAATGTCAATGAAATTGACCTTTATGGGAACATAATAATGTATATGAAAGAAACACACATTGTTTTGGTAGGTTATAAAAGAAAAAATTACAATTAGTAATTTTTTTTCTTATCAATACCTAGTCATATTATTTCATTGCTAGAAAGCCACTTTTGTGTGATAACTTTCAAAACAGTTATCACGGCCGCACCCGTTACAAAGAAACATTTTTCATGTTTTGCACCAGCAAAAAGCTTTTTCGCTTCGAGAAGTCTTTGTCCTTGGCACTAGGATTTACTCTTTTTGTTCGCTTGTACTTATTGAAGCAGACTACACATCTATTGTTACTTGTTGCTCCTTGTGGTTGCTCAGGTAAGTGCACTGGGATATCACCTTCATTGGTCAGTCTGTGATCTGATGAACTACTCCCTATCGGAATAACTCTTCGATGATATGTTCCTACTGATTCGTGGCAGAAAGTATGACTTCTCGTACCAGGTGTTCTGTGTGGTTTGTAAAAGTTTTGAATTATGTAAGCATTGTAAGCACTCCAATCAAAAAACTCACCAGGAGTTGCCTGTGCCATTTGCAATGGCACCTTGATTTTGTAGTTTAGTCATCTGGTCGTTTTTATCAGTTCCTCCCATGGAATCATTATACACTTTCACTAGAGCTGGACACGATATTGGAATTAGTTTACCTTCCTTTCTGTCATAGCGCAGCACGCTTACATCTTGTGCACTGTTTTTTACGCTCACCACTAATAATATTTCATAAACCTTTATAACGGCCCACAGGGCAATGATGCTAGATCATCAAGCCGGAAAACAGGCTTTTCGGGTATATATACCTATTTTTGAAGCTGGTTTTCCGGCTTGTCGGGTTCAAAGGGTTAATATAATGTGATAATCACTTCACTTTTGAAATGATGTCTTTAGTGGAGTCATGTGATTAAGATCTAGCCTCTATCTCTGCAATGATTATTTGCGTTATAAAAATACCGTATATACTCGGCTGTAAGTCGAGAAATTTAAGACTATTTCAGGATGGCGAAATAGGTCTTTCGACTTATACTCGAGAGGCAAAATAATGGGAGATTTTCGGACCGAATATTCAACATTCAAACTATATATCTTGATTTATAATGGCCGCATACATTAATGTTGATCTGTCCATAGTAAAATATATATTTCGCGGAGAAATCCGCCGAACTTCTCTGCCGAAAGACAGCAGATATCAGGCTATACGTCTCAATTTATGACGACCGCATGCATTAATATTGATCTGCCCATAGTAAAATATATATTTCGCGGAGAAATCCGCCGAACTTCTCTGCCGAAAGACAGCAGATATCAGGCTATACCTCTCAATTTATGACGACCGCATGCATTAATATTGATCTGCCCATAGTAATATATATATTTCGCAGAGAAATCCGCCGAACTTCTCCTTTGAAAGACAACAGATATCAAGGCTATGCCTCTCGATTTATCACTTGTGTTTGATTTGATGGGTTCGACTTATATTCGAGCCATCAATTTTGGATGTTATTTTTGTCCAAAAATTGCACTTCGACTTATACTTGTATCGACTTATACTCGAGTATATACGTAATCTAATATACTATCACTTTTTGTTTGGGCAGGATCAGGCAATGAAATGTCCACACAATTTAAAATATCCAACTACAAACTGACAAACTTTCTAAAACGGATCAGCAAATAATTGCCAATAAAATACTTGAAATCATTAGATAATTAAAATCTAATTATACAATATTCAATAATTCAGTTATTGATCCTAAGGTTCACTTGAGTTCATTTTCAATGTGTTTGTTGGTAATCCATATGTTTTCTCAAGTCGATAATTGCAAGTGGAAGTGTTCCCTTCTGCTGAAAAGTTCAATGTGTCTTTAGTAATGATCCAGTGCGTACATCTTGCAGACCTGTTCAGTAGCTAAATGAAGTGCTTCATTAGGCAAGAAGGTTGTCAAAGGATAGAGATGATGAAGTGAACATGCCAAGATGAGTGAATGCTACTATGCATTCCACCATGTCAACGATAGTTCAAAAGTCACCTCTTTTGCTTCACTCACGCTTCTTCAACATGTGGGATAAAGCATCGAACGTTTGTCTGTAGTGCCATCAAACTAGTTAAGGGCTTTTCTTTCTTGTTCAGCCTACTAGTCAGAACCAGAAGATTTAAATTTCAGCTCCCTCAGTACCAAGATCACCGAGAAAAATCTATTCCTCCTTTAATTATGTGATCCATGTGACCCATGAATGATTGTGCAGAGCCATCATATCAGACCCAGCACATACTCTCCATCCATATGTCCCCCCCCCACACCCAGCCGCTTGTCAAACTCACTGCCATCTTCACTCTTGGCCCACAGTTGCAGTCTGCAACCAAAGATGATCAAAACTTTATATGTCAGGTCTGCTTTAAGAACACCATAAATCATCTCTAGACCTAGTTTATGCTAAATAGAAGCTGTACATTGAGTTGAGTTGATTTGTGTCAGGTTGTAACCTCGAAATAAACGAATATTGATTGATTGACTGATGGTCCTTTGGCCATTTTTGTGGCTCTGTCTGTAATTCCGGCCTTGAATAATTCTGCATGAATAAAAGTCATTTCATATTCCTTATGACTTCTATTTCACACATGTAGTCGTTATTATGCTGCATTTCACTGCATCCACTAAACAGAAGTAGGGATGAACTGAGACTCGGCTTGGAACTCGGCTCGGCCGTAGTTTTGCAGCACACAGCATTATTTGGACTCAGACTAACAATGGGTCCGAGTATTAATCTTTCAGATTTTCTGTTTCAAAAACGAAAATCGACCTAGGTAAATACACGAATACCGTAAACATTTGAGCTTAATGGTCATTACTTCCTAGTGTAAACTGAAGCAAAACTAAAAAATTCATAAAAATTGTGCAAACTGCCAAACTAAAAATCAAGAGAAAGAGACTTTATAAATAATATTAAAAACTCGGACTCAGACTCGGCAAAATTCAAGTTCAACTGGTAAAACTCGGTACTTGGACTTGGCAAGAAATTCAAGCTCCATTCATCCCTAACTAGCCGATAGGTTAGAGCGATCAGCCCGTGACGTTCAGTGTGCGCTAAGTGAGCGGGTTCGACCCTCGTCCGAGGCGTCAGTCACTGTGTAGGGACCTTGAGCAAAAATGTTGGAAGAAGGGCAGTATCAAATTTCGGTAATAAAAAAATAAACAGAAGATCAATTTTAGTGCAAGATGTTTAGCAATTTTTTCTATGATGTACGATCTTCAAGATCCTGGATCCCAACAGCACTCTCATGTGCTTCTCTATAGCTCCATTTCTAACAATGCAAATTAGCATTTGTAACAAAGAATCATTTGTACAAGTTAGATTTGAATGTACAAATCATACATTGTGTGTCTCTTCACCTTCGGTACTGCTTTGAGTACTGCTGGTCAATTTTTTTTCGCTTGAAACCTTCTTGCTGGCAGTCAGTTCTAGATGCATCAACACAGCATGTCATAAATTAGACATTTTGTGACTAAGGCAAAAGAAATTTGCTACTCATTTTTAAAGATATAGCCAGGTTTTAAATAGGCTCATCAATCTTTCTTACACAGGATTTTTTCTTCTTCATTTTAAAGGTGCAATCAGTGCTTTCACAGGTTTGACTGTGATAGGCTTGTGGCAAAACATGCACAATGCAAACTCTGCCATAGGCAATAAGAATACCTTTCGAATAGATTGGCTGACTTTTATACAGACTCGGTCAATATTGGTGTCAAAGCTAAGCCTATCATCGAGGGATACTCCTAGAATAACTGATACTGCCACCCTTTTCATACCCATCAACTCTCTTTATCAACTGTCAGCAGCCCTTTATTGACAAATCTATCCTACCAACCTTAGTTGACATTTATGCAATTCGCTGTAGATTTTTAGTAATTGGCTTGTCAATAATTTATGGGCTCTGGAACCATGGACTGGACGAGGTAGTGGAATTATCATGGTCATGCAGTTCTTCATCTTCTGATGAATTAAAAATAAGGTGTAGCTTTGGTTCTTTGTCTCAAAAGCAGCTCGAGAGTCTGTTGGAAGAATGCAGTATTATTATTAAATACTAGCTGGGGTACCCGGTGTTCGCCTGGGTGAAGAAGATTATGAGAGCACCTTGATTGAGGATGAAGTTGTGGGGAGGCATTGCTGTTCTTGCAGCATCTGCAGCCTGTCGTTTGACTGGCCTGAGGGGATTCTGCAGCCCTGCAGGAGGCTGCCTGTCTGGCAGAATTCACTTTTCCTCAATCTCTAATTCCTCTTCTCTTTTTCGGTCTTCTCTAATTTCTATTCACTCTTTGTTCTCATTCACCTTTTCCCAACTTTCTCCCCTTCCTCAACCTCTCACCCTATCCTAACCACTTCTCATTGTCACCCTTTGTATTTCCCCTACTCCATAATCCTTCCCTACGACTTCTTCCTCCTCCTCCTCCTCTTCCTCCTCAACAATCCACCAACCCCTCTACTGGGTGTCCAAGGTGAATAGCTGTAAAAGTGTAAATGGAGAGACAGACACACACACAGAATCTAGATATACAGGTAAATAAATTGTGTTTATAGTACAGACCGATTGTGCAAACTTGACTTCACCGTAGCTTGCTCAGATTAACCATTTCTTCGAAAGTCTTTGTAATGTAATGCAATATAAATCCTCAAAAATTTCTCAGCGCCCACAAAGCCACGTCAAGGAGACCAGCTTAAACACTGGCGCTATACTGAATCAAGTCCGCAATAGCCAATCCTCTCGTTTCTTTCCGGTGCCAGTTTGAATTCGGGGAGTAAAGCTCTGATCAGGTAGCACAGTGTCAGATTAGGGTACTCTATTGTTCACCTATAATCATATGCCTATACAAAGCAGACAGGCAGACAGTTGGTGGTGGCAGCTAAACGATATTATATAGCTGGTAGGCTACGTGTATGAAGGAAACTTTGCTTTTATGGGTGTGTGAGGGTGTGCCGTGGGCTTTTGCCCCGGGAGACGTGGAAGACAGGAACCTCTGAACTGCATGTAGCAAGTGTTCCCCGAGCCAACGGTGTAGGTGTGAAGTGAATTGCTCTAAAACGGTGCAAATGCATCGATTGCCAAGGACACACAGACAGACAGAATCCTTGACTTATATATATATAGATTGACATCATTGCTCTAAAATCTGTGGGAGGACAGCTAGCCAGTTGAATCTAGAATGCATTGTTGTTAAATCACTTATCCTATTGCAATTTATGTTTCAAATGTTTAATTATTTAACTGTATGACAGCCTGCAGGCTCTAACACTCCTGCACATTTTCAGATCATGTTATAGGCTTCAACCCATCCAATTCGTAGTCTTGCCAGAAATGCTGATTTCAACTTGTCGTTTTAAAATGTGTTTGCAGGGAATTCCTTAACACATGCTATGTCTTATTGTTTGCTGTCTGGTGCTATTTGAAATTCATGTTTCAAAATGGATTGAAACTTGAATGGATTAGATTGAAAATGGCTTTATGATTTTTGTTGCAGTGGTGTTCGTTTCCTGCAGATGTTGCGAATGCTTCACGTTGACAGACAGGGCGGAACGTGGAGGCTGCTTGGCTCCGTTGTATATATACACCGACAGGTAGGCTGCATTTGCATCGTGTGCATTTTCTTTATTGTAGAAATGTAGAGGCCGTCAGATGTATAATTGTGATTTATACATGTTAATAACAATTTTGAGATGTGCCGGTGTATCAGTATGTTATGTGCCTTAGTTTGAATCTACCTCAAGCATCTATGTTGTGACCCTGGGTAAGTTTCTCTCCCACGATTGTCTGTGTGGAAGGAAAAGGGAAACCACCTGATGCATCAATCTCTAGATGGCATTAAAGCCAATGTACTTGCCTCATCATAGACAGTTTTGTATATATATAAGTGCTGAATGTATGTATATATGTATGTATGTACGTATGTATATGTATGTATGTATGTATGGGATTATTGCTTTCGTTGTCTGTTTGGCCATTTATTTTGTCTGCCACTTATTCTTCCTCTGTTTCTATGTGTCTCATGATGACAAATCACAACCATGGTTTGCTATTTACTTTTCAGAAGACTTTTCTTTTTGGCACTGTTGGGCATACTATGCACTTCTGAGCAAAAAATGTTGGAAGAAGGGCGGTATCAAATTTCGGTAATAAGTAAATACTGTTGTCTTGATATCAATGTTTTTGTTGTCTTAAAGAGTTCAATATTTAGTTGGTCATATAATTGCCTCACCTTACTTTTAACTGTTGCAACCCCTCTTCTAAAATGTTGATGCATATAACATGAGACATGTTCAAACAATTGAGAATGCTTGTGTCCATTGCTAAATTGCAAAGCATCAATGCAGTTCTTAGCACATTTATAACAAATTATACATATCTCTTGCCTAAAATGTGCTTAAAACTTTTCAGCCTTCCTATTTTGCAAGCGATTTACTATCCAACTGCTCAGATCCACTCATTTTTCTTTCTACCTTTCTTTTTCTACTTCTTTTGCTGGTCTTTGGGGTCTTTCTCAACTCTACAATTGCATGCTTTAAACTTACATGAACAAAATGACTGAGTTGGTCCTCTATTTGGATTGGACTCGCCCATTTTGCATTTTCACCTGTTACTGTGAGTTTCTCGCTCTCTGCTCTTCCACTCTTCTACAAAGAAAGGTGAATGTTTAAAACTATCCTGTTCAATCACACACTGTTGCCACCATAATTGCATTATTTCACACTTTGAAGTATAATAATAATAATAATAATAATTTTCATTTAATTTCAAACTGACATACCAAAACATAGTATGAACGAATGATGACAAGTTATTACAGGTGTTGAATTTAACTGTCAGCAGCCACGCAGGGCGCTCATTGGGTTGTACATCTAGTTTAACCAACTTAGCTCCCATTTAGCAAAGGTAGGACAAGTCAATATTACAAGGGAGTAGAACTTGGTTCCTCAGCTCTGCGTCCCAGTATGTTATCTATTACTCTGCAGCCCCCTCGACTACAGATTCTGAGCTGGCACTGAAACTGAGGAAGACTTTGATGTAAAACCTGAGAACAAGCTGGTTGTCCTGATGCAGCTTTGGTGTAGCAATGACAAATTTTTTTAATTTACTTTTCATTACAGTTTATATTGTCAGTGGCTGAAAAAGCCTTTGTTAGGAATGTAATGTAATGCAGTGTAATGGAGCACTTATATACCGCCACTCAAACTAGTGGCACTCATATACTCAATGCAAAGCTGAACAGGAAAAAAGGAAGTCTTCAAGCACTTCCGGAAGGCACCAAGGGAGAGAGAGAGCAGCTCCATCCGAAGAGGAAGGGGAGGCTGATCCAGGAAGTAGACAAACCAGATTAATTTCCCCAATGCCTATCAATGTCACCACACTGTTGCTTGTATTATGTGTGTTTAATATTTGTAAAGGGATGTACAGGACATTACCCCCGTGCAATACCCCTTAGGACATTACGTTCACCGCGGACATCTCCCCCAGTCATTACCTCCCCATAACTTATACTGTGCTTTAAAGCAAATTTGAGATGAAACATTAATTAACAAATTAAGTGGAATTAGGATTAATTAACAAATTAATTAAAAAAACATGATTTATGTTAATATTTGCCTTTAACTCTTTGATCACTGCACAATTTGCGTTTATAAAGTGCCCCATCGTTTGAAAATGTTTTAAATATCACACTAATTCCATTGGATATGGTGGAAGACGTTCACGAAAAAACAAAAGTTATGCATAGAAGGTATCTGTATGTCAATGGCAAAAGAATGAGTGACTGTAAAGCAGAAATAAAAGTTAAAGATGATGTGATAGGCTCATTTAACCCCTTTAGCGGCAAACCCGAATATATTCGTCCTTAGTAACCAACCATTAGACGGCAAACCCGAATATAATTATCCAATTGATTATACATACATACAGACATAAATACATATGTATGTACATGCATACATACATACATATATACATGCATACATACATGAGTATGCATAAGTATACATACATATATA